>FAPY01028042.1:0-10213 GCA_900067975.1 Heliconius heurippa
TAGATAAACTAAGGAACTTCATGATCAACAAGTAACCTTCCGACCTTATTGTTGTTTTGCTTTTATAAATAATTCTTTGAAATGTGTATAGAAGAATGTACTTTTTATTGCATTCCATCGGCACGGGATTAAACTGGTCGTCTAAAAAGGACTCGGTGTTTTAATCTAAATTGCTTTAAACATTTTTCTTTTATATTAGACTACTTTTTTCGGGACTTCGCCCGTGTGTTCAAATATAAATAACTAAGAGTGACACAGTAAGTGTAGGAGGTAAATCTGCTACGCGAATCAGAAACGCGCTGTTATTATATAACAATTAACGTGATTATATATAATATAGCTTCCCTCAACAAAAAAAACTTCAGATTTATAATATTAGTATAAAATAATAGATATTATATTATTATAATTATTAGAAACCTTAGTATATTATAGCACTGTTCACTCTGCACACTGCGCCTGCTCCATTATTAATTGGATCCTACAAAGGTTCATTTGTAGTGTTTTATTTATTATTGCCATATTTTAGCTTCTAATAATATGAACATAAATTTATACAAAGAACAAAGTATGGTATATTTTTTAATTTATATATTTAAATTGACAAAATATATATAGATCGTTATGCAAAGGTAGGACAGCGACTGACTGTTAACATGACAGTTACCTATATGCTGGATACAGCTTGAGTAATTACATTTGTGATTTAACACATTAAAAGAGTTACAACTGGCTAATATTCAAAAAAGGTTTTGTTTAACCGCAACAGTAACCACAATATATAGGTCAAAAATCTAATAAATGAATATAATTATTCTTTACTAAACACAGTAGTTCCCATAATAAAATATTTGTTATCAGCACGTTTGTCACCTTATCATTACGTGAGGAGCGCTCGATAGGAGATAACGGCGATCACTCTGCAGGAATAGCGTGACAGCTGACCGATTGTTTTATATGAACTTTAGGTTTATTGCACCTCTGATCTCTAGGTAAATATAATAAAAATGTACACGGTGTATGAGAAAATATATTATTTATCAATGCAATGGAATCTGAAATAACGATTTTTTTGGTTGTCTGTACGTTTGTGCTCGCTAATCTCAGAAACGGCTTAACCGATTTAAATGCATATTCCACTATTGTATCTTGTTAAACTTTCCTTTAAATTTAGTTTCGTTTATTTCAATTGGTTCATGAATAAAACAGTTGTATCACTTAACTTTCCCGAGCAGATGACGTCGCAGGCGTAGCTAGTTCAAAAAGATAATATTTTTTTGTTTTCTAATGGTACAATTTCCTATATATTTTACTCATAATGTGATGTGTGTATGATTAAGATTTTTATCATTATTGTTACTCTTGAATGACAAAATGTCAAATGTATGACTGTCCGATAAATCTTACATTTAAAATGGTTGACTTTCAGTAATCTGAATTATATTTAGTTTTGAATACAAAGTGTTTTTTATTATTTTATTATACTGCAGGATGCAGTTTATCGCCATTATTTGTTATATCGAGCAATAACGTTGTGGGTGGTGCAATACAACACTGCACTGTCTATCCAGAGGGGAGAATAACACACATTATTTTGCTGTTTGCAATATAGGTGCTGCCCATATACCTACTTTATTTTGTATAGAATGCTATAGTAGTCATAGAATAGATATAAGTGTTTAATTCTTTCAAACGATATTCACTATCGCTTGAAACACGATGTAGAGCCTTGAGAACAGAGAAAAGATTTATTTGCGCCGATATATTAAGACCACAATAAATAATAGTAAATAATATTTGATATTATTCTATTTAATTCACCAAGCTTGTAATTTAATAATTCCCAGCAGAGTTGCAGGACTTATAGACAAAAAAATATCATCATTAAGATAGATATCCATATACCGCAGCTATAACAGCATCACTAATTGATGTCAAACGAATAATTAAATAACGTAATTACTGTAAATATGTACATAGTATCTATTATGTTAAACCTTTTACTATTTCAATGGGTCACGTGGTCCCTTGCTAACTACCAAATACATTGTAACGTATTCTCATTTCTTTATAACAAAACTTTTTGCGTGCCATTCATTCGCATTTCAAATTCCCTTGAATTTCTAAATAGGGATTTCTTAGATTCGATTTAATTGATTGAATTAATAAAAAAGTGATTGAAATGTAAAGTTTAATACATTATATTTATAATGTTATATATATCATCATTATATTATCTGTTACATTATATTTACTTGCAGTAACACTATATCAATATTACTATAATTGATCCTATTTTATTAAACCGTCTAATTTTAGATATCAATTTGGAGTAACTAAATTTTATTTATTAATATTATTAACAAACTCTTGTAAATATTTACTAAGTAGCCAGATAAGAAAACTTTTAATTGTAGAATCAATAATGATAACGGCAATAGTGTTATCAAAATCACTGTAACTACTCAAATCTGAAGGGTTTATCGTTAATACATCATAGTTCCGAGCGATTTGTTTGTAATAACGTACTTACTTATTATAATTTTGGATTTCAAGTAATATGAATCAGCTTCACGCTGTATCCCGCTGCACGCTGCACACAGCAGGGTAGGCAGAGGGAACCTAGTGTTAAGACACTACGTTCCCATTTTCTGCCGAATTCTGGAGGCATTGCGTGTTGAGTTAGAAGAACCTTATTATTTAGATACTTTTAGAACTCTACGCCGCGCTTTCTCTCCACACCAGAGCGAAAAAATGGAAATATAAATGTATCGAGTGGAGATCGAACCCACAACCGTCGCGTTACAGTCACACCCTTGTGCCGCTGCGCCACGACGGCCTCGGGGTAATATGAAATCACACTCTTAAGCTGTTTCAGAGAGAACCCAGTGTCCCGACACTCTGTTCTTCGCTATTATGCTTTTATAGCAAATACTCCCTTTATTTGGGATACTGACATATAAAAGAAATTCAAATTAAACCAATAATATAGTCTAAATAATCATGAATGGACGATCTAAGTAATCCTATGTGCTTAATTTCTAGATGTCTTGTGCATTTCACGTTGCATTTCGTTTTCGATTTTCTGCCAATTTAGATATTGAATGTTGGATAGCGGAATATATTTACTGTAGGTATTTGTGTGAGTGTGACTAAAGGCGACAGGTTGTATGTCCATTTCGCACTCGAGAGAATGAAAAATTTTATTTATTTTTTGTCACTCCGGTGTCCAGGCAAAGCGCGACGTTGAGTTACGCCACTCAACACGCAATGCTTTAGAATTCGCCGGAAAATGGGGAACGGAAGTGTCCTAACATTAGGTTCCCTCTGTTTACCCCGCTGCCACAATAAAATTTAATTTATTCCTTTACTTTATCTAAATAATAAACAAACCCATCATCGGATTTTACCTACGCTACTATGACGTCATATTGTTCTGCAATAACTAACGCGGTAGAAATTTTAGCGGAAGAAGTCACTGAACAAACAGGTCGTAAGTGGTTTGTCAAAAAGATGTTTTAATGGAAAGTGTAATTTTTTATCAATAAAATATAATTTTTAAACGTAGAATATTGTACATTAATTAATTATGTACAATATTCTATGTAAGTATATATGTATTTAATAACAGGTCTAACAAGTATTCGTTTTTTTTAATTTAAGTATAATTTATATAGTGTTGTTACAAGAAACTCTTGTTATATTACGGTTCATACATTATGTTACTCTATAATTATATAGTGAAATATTTCGTATTTTCATATCCACTGATAACGAGGCAAAGCGTGGTGTTAAAATCGTCTACGTGTTGAGTTACCCTAAGAATTCGGCGAAAGTGGGGAACGGAAGTGTCTTAATAGGAGCGGGGTATGTTGACAACAGGTTCTCTACCCTACCGTGCGTCATACAGCGTAAAGATTAAAAATGAACTATACATTAAAATGACAATCCTACATATTTACAGCTGGTGCAGCTACACTAAGGATACTCCTAAGTTTTGCCGTGGGAGGTCTTCTAGGGGACGTGTTCTTACATTTGCTGCCGGAAGCATGGCAACACGACCTCGCTGCCACAAAAGGTAAATACATAATAATATATTTTGAGGAAAATCAACTGATAAACATTTATTTAGGTTTGATCAAAGGACGATTTTTAAAAAAAATAGAGTTTATATAATAGCAATTACAAGTTGTTATTGAAAGTAAATAAAAAAAATTACGATAAAGAAATTCAATAATGCTACGAATAAGTCAGATGTGTTCGTAATTTAACGGTTAAGTCAGACATTAGTTCAAGTTAAAGTTAAAAGGCACAAGTCGCAAATATTAAATAATTCTTGAACTGTATATAAATATCCAAATAACCAAATATTTTAACTACTTTCTATAAAACATTTGACAAAGGAAAATGTACGATAAAATGTAATATGAAGTAAGCGTGACATTGGTAGTGATAAGAAGTAACAAAAGCTATTGTATTATATTCCGTTAAATAAATTAATGATTATTGTTTAAATAATACGTAATTAACCTATTCCAACATTGTACTTTTAATATATTATATTGGAAAGTTTAATTCATAATTATATTCGCTTATTGAATTGAATAAAATTTTAATGATAAGAGATTAAAATGAGAGGAAGCGGCGATTACACCACGTGTAGGCATTATAGGCCTTAGGTTTAGATTAAACAATTAAAATGTTAAATATAAAAAAAATTGTTTGGAAAGGGTCAGATTTCAAATAATAGAAATGTCATCAAATCTAAACTTTTTCTACAGTAAATATACGAATAGCTTGAATTTATCATAATACATAATCATACTAATATGTATATTTAATAGTAATATCGTGCACATACATGTAGGTATATATTGCATAGCGTTTCTGATAATAACGTAAACAGTTAAGTTCCCCTGGCCCTGCATACATGAACTATGGAGGTTTTGTGTCGCGAGACGTGCTTTGCAGCTGACACTTTTTGGCAGAATTAAAATACAATCTTATTACCAAGCAATTAAGTTGATAATTGCGTACGTTCAATGATAGGTTGAGGTGTAGTGTTCCAAATTGATGGGCGAAAAATTGTAAACAAACGTGTGTGATATGATTCATATAGGTGCTTGATAAGTTACAAGTCGTTTGAGGAAAGGTCGCGTTTTTCTTTTTAATTTTATTTACTATTCTTACTTATAGTAAAATAGGTCACAGATTGTTTACTTAAATGAATAATATTTTTCTTATTTATTTTGTATTAACTTTATAACCTCATTATTTATATTATCTATCTTTAGAAATATGATAAAGCTGAAGAGATAGTTTGGTTGGGCTCGCTAATCTCAGGAACTGAACTCTGTGAATTTAATAGATTATAGTAATTCTGGAACTAATCTTAATTAATATGCTTTTTTTCCTTAAATATATTCAAAAAATATCTAATAAATATTTATTTTTTTCCTTAACTTATGAAATTTCTAGTTTTCATAAAAATAACTTTTTTCTCAATAACAACACATATGGTACATATAAATTCTTTCAACGAGCTTAGTTTATAACCATATCAGTTAACAGTTAATAACCTCACAGTCGAGATCAAAGCCTTAAAAGACCATAATAATTACTTTAGTATATATTTACTGTTATCATTTTCAGAATAAGAATTAACATATTATTCACAACAATCATTACTTTCAACAGCACACGGTACAAGTCGAATTGTTCGAGACAGTATGACGAATTGGAAATGCGCTCAAAAATCACAATTTTTAACGTAAAAAAACCGACTAACTGGATCCCAAAATCAGAATCTAACCAAACTCTCTTCTAACTACCCTTATAGTGTATCCTTTCCAGTAAAAAAGGATGCGCTATTCATCTATTTTTCGTTACTAGAGCGTGGAAAATAAAAAAATTAAACATTTCATTTCCTCGAATGTGAATTGAACCTACAACCTGTCGTGTTTATAGGCTCCCGCTGCCTACACTCATGCGGGACACAGGGCGAAGCTGAAAAAAAGAAAAATAATAAACAAAATAATATTAAAATACTTTTAATTGGATGAATGTAAATTGCATTAACTGAGGATAACCTATCAATAACTCGATTTTCCCCTTGATTGTCTTTAACGACCACTTATATTTATACGATTCATTATATCTACTATATATATATACTAGCTACTCATAATTCTATAAACTAATTATATATATATTTTTTTATAATGTTAAGATAAGATGATATTTAAAATGTGTTTTTTATTTAGTTATTTAAATTCTTAATATTATTTAAACTGAGTTCCGCGACTTAACACGTAATGCCTTAACACGAAAAGTACTTCGGCGGAAAGAAAGAAACGGAATGTCTTAACACTAGGTTCCCTCTGCTTACCCTTGGTAAGGTGATTTATTTAAAACCTCATGTACCTACATAAACTGGTCAATGGAAGTAGAATAGTGTTGTCGGTTAACCTTATCTTGTTTAAACGTTGTTCAAAGAACACATTGGCACATATTAAGCTCACTTCCAATGCTCCTTTTATTTGAGTAAAGCAAACAATATAAATGATAAATGCTACTAGTACAACACTACTGTTTTTAATTTCAATCTTATTGACATATATTTGATAATATTCCTCTTATATCGTCGTGAGATGCCATGGTGAATTGCGGCGTCCGACTTTTTAAGAAGATGATTGTGAGATTAATCCACTAAAATAAAGGAAATAAAGTCTCCCGTCTTGGCAAAACAAGGTGCAGCGTTGTGTTCCGTCGCTCAATGTAGCATATCGAAATATAGCAGAATGTGGAGAACGATATCTCTTGACATTGGTTGTTTCGGTCTACTTTAAATTGAAAAAATGTTATAATTTAATGTGAAGTAGAAGTTTAAGTGAATAGAAGGAGACAAAAAACCGTTGATATATTTTATTTCTCTTCATTACAGAAGGCGAGCATGTGTCGATGAAATGCGGTCTTTGGTGTCTATTCGGTATGCTTGTATTCATCGTAGTGGAGAAACTATTCGCTGGAGCTGAAGAAGAAAGTGAAGAAGAACCCAAACAAAACGGTTCTGTCAATCATATTGAGATCGAAGAAATAGAGAAGCTCCTAGAAGTTGAAAGAAAGAATAGGGGAAAGTCTAAGGGTGAAGGAATTTGTGGTGGAAACGGAACTGTCACGGCTAAGGAGATTTATGATACGTGCATCTTTAATAACAATACTAAAGGTAATAATTAATAAAAAAAATATTTAGCATGTTTTGAAGTCTACTTAGGCAAAGGTGCAACTAAGTACAGTACGGTCGACGACTCATGACTGCTCTGAAGTTAGGCTTTCTTTGAACTTTTGCACAATAATTCTAAAATTGACTTTATATCAACGACAATAAAATCAAGTCTGCAGACATCTACAGCTAACTTCAAGGCGTTCATGGCACTAAATCTATAAATAATCTAGGCAGATCTACCTAAATCTATAGATAATATTAACATAACGTCCCCAGGTGAAGGCACGTGTTGCAGCACAATAGTGACTACCACGAACGGCGCAGTCAAGTGCAAGGGCAACCGGTGGATGGGGAGGTGTCTGCTGCGGGAGGCGCGGGAGAAGACCCTTCAAGCTACCAAGGACAAGAAGAGCGAGAAGAAAGATGTGAGTTCGTTGTTGTTCTTTAATGTTTAAATTTTATAATTTGATTAATTTATTTGTTGTTTATATGTTTATGTAAACTAATCGAAAGTTAAAACATTGGGATTTCGAAAGTAAATCGATATAACTTATTTTTATACATAAACCAATTAAAATACAAACATTATTAAAGAAAGTTTATCAACAATAAAAATCATTGCATCGGTGAAAACTGCATCGGTTAAGCCATTTGTTTCTAAATTTTAAAAACCGTTGTTTTGGGTTCTATCAGTTCTATTTTATAGATAAATACCTCCTCTAATACATTATCTTATGTATCTTCCATAGACAGACAGTGACCAGCTACGAATCTATTATATGTATTACGATTTACCCTACTATATAAATTAAATATCATATTCAATTATGCCGTCGATGTTTATGTTAGAAAAAAAATGACATAGTTGGCTGGCGCTTGTTGGAGTTAAGCTTGCTTAATATTGTATGGAATAAATTATAACTTGGGGCCGTCAAAGATGCCTCTATGACATAAGCGTGTGACTGTACACGCGACGGTTGCGGGTTCGATTCCCACTCCGGGGAATGAAATATTTCATATAGGTTCCCCTGTCTACCTTCCTATGTGCAGGATAGTGTGATGCTAAAAGAATATTTAATTTCAGGTAGCAGGCTATTTAAACTTAATGGCCAATTCAATAGACAATTTCACACACGGTCTCGCTGTTGGTGGTTCTTTCCTGGTGGGCTTCAGAGTGGGACTACTTACAACTTTTGCTATATTGGGTAAGTTAATGTGTTTTTTAATCCACATACGACAGAGTTCAACAAGCTGCTTTATTCTCCAACTATTTTAATTGCATTTTTTTTGTAGACCAAAGAAACCTGGGAACCTAGTGTTAAGCCAATTCAGTAGTCATTGATCTAGATCATTGCCAGATTAGACGAGGTTATTACAAGATTTCTGTATTTATAAAGATACATGTTACAGGAATTCCATGTAAAAAAATATTTTTTAAGGTGTTATATATTTAATTAACATTTTTATACATAACATTTCATAATAATTTCAATATTTTTAACATAATATATTATGCTTAAAGTAAAATAAGCAATATTTTATTTGCAGTTCACGAAATCCCACATGAAGTAGGTGATTTTGCAATTCTACTCAAGAGTGGTTTTTCAAGATGGGAGGCGGCTAAAGCTCAATTGGTAAGTGACATTTGGTTTTTTTATTTTTCTCATCAATAACAGATAATAAATCGTCAATTTTTTATTTGTACATTATTGTACATTACAAACTATAATTTCATCTCGTTAAGGACTTAAAAAGACTAACTTTTTTTCATTATTAGAAAATTAATTGAAAAATAGGTGTTAAATTTTAATATGTACCAACTTCTACCGGCGGCTTAGGAATATAAAAAATATATATATATCCACATATTTATTTAATGTCTATTTGTTCCAGGCGACAGCTTCGGCGGGTCTGATCGGTGCCATGACAGCTGTTATATTTAGTGGAGCTAGGAATGCTATAGGTAATAAATGAATAAAATAATAATTTTGAATTTGAATTGAATTTATTATGTTTTGCCGTTGTGGTACATCGGCGCAGTGTTTAACTGTAAGCGCAACGGTTGTGGGGTCGATTCCGACTTCTTAAAATATATAATTTTCAGGAAATGTCCTCGAGGCGTTCAATTCCGCCAATCAACTCGAATTGCTTCGAAAATAGAGGAAAAGTGGGAAATTAAGTCTTTAAACGGACTTTCTTCTGCCTATCCCACTATATGCATCAACTAATTAATTTTTTTCTATATCTATTCTAGAAGCAAAAACTTCTTGGATAGTTCCCTTCACAGCGGGCGGGTTTCTCCATATCGCGTTAGTGACAGTGTTGCCAGACTTACTACGAGAGGAAGATAAAATGGAGTCTTTGAAACATTTAGCGGCGTTAATATCTGGTATAGTTGTAATGGCCTTCATGACGCAGTATTTTGGTTAACTATTTTAGAGTAAGGAAAGTTTTTTAATGGTATGTGATTTATTTAAGAAAATATTAGTTATTTGGAAAATTGTTGCCAATTTTTTTAAATCAATGTAATTTTGAGGGTTTTCGACAAAAATGTGAATAATTGTTTTATTTTTTTCATATTATCGTCATGTTTTGGTATTGAAAAATAATGTGTATTTTTTTGTTTTTTATTGTATAATAAAATAAAGTGAAATCAAGGAAACAATTTGGATGATTATACTAATGATTGATTCATTCTTAATTATGATTGATTTATGTCCAATATTTCAAACAAAAATTTCTAAAGTAAGAAAATATTTTATTTGATTTATTATTTAGGTATATGGTGTTCTTAATATAGCCACATTGTTTACAAGATGATATTTTATTAACATTTTTTTGTAATTAATGTAATTAATTCAGCTTGTGAATTAATTACTCATTAAAAACTAAACGCTACCAAATAACACAGGCCAGTCGTGGCTCAGGGGCACAAGTGTATGACTGTAAACTAGGGATGAGTTCGATATATCAAAACGTAACTTAAAA
>FAPY01028094.1:8394-23620 GCA_900067975.1 Heliconius heurippa
AAAAATCGTGAAATTAAAAAAAATCCTACGTTCAAACTGTTGAGATACCTTGATTAATTTCTGGATTTGAAATATTTTACCCTATATGCAGTTTCAGTAAAAGGACCGATGCCAAAGTTCCACCGTGTACAAAAGAAAAAAATGCAAGTATCTTTTATTGCTGTTTCGAGCTACTAACAAGGATAGTTTTCGATTGCATGCACGTTTAAAACACGTATTTTTTATTTTGAAAAAAAAAATGTATTTTTTATTTTGAAATTAAAACAACACTTCTTAGTAATTAAAAAGAGCAATAAAACTATTTGCGATTATTCGTTTTCGATATCTACTTAGGGACTATCGAATTAAACAACAAAAACATAAAATATACCTCATTAAAGAAATCCCCGGTCCATTTTGCTACTACCAGCGTAACTATAATAGGTAGTGCGTTCGATATCTGTCCAGTCGTCTCTATAATAATGACTGTTAGAGAGATGGTCATGCGCACAACGCCGCCGAGTTGGGCGGCCGCGCCCACTAACGCGTATTTAGCTGGATTTATACTCTGGATGAAATACAACAAATTAAATATTTATTGACAATATTCTCAGTCATGAGGATGAAGTCATTAGTTTTAAAATACCTCTTAATAATATTCTTCAGCTTCTCGCAATAAAAAATGAAGTATATATTATAAATAATATTAGATAAAGAAAACACACTCACATTCTGAGGCAGCATATACTGAATTATTATAGCTAAAAGCCTTCCCCAAGCTGCTCCAGTCAATAAATTCGGAATAAACAGTCCACTGGACACCGCCAATCCAAAAGTCCAGGAGGAAAGTAGGAAATAGCAAATCACAAAAACTAATATGGACCAAGGCTTATAAGATCCCATGGGGTCGTGGATAAACGATCTCACTGAAGCTTCGGGTGTTTGAAACCAAATCGCTGCAAGTGTATTGTATTCTCCATCAGCACAGAAAAGCTGCAATACATAAATTATTATTTACATAATTATGTTTTGTCTTATTTTTTGTATTTCAACTATTATGAAAAACAAAATAAATTTAATAATTAATATAAAAATAATTTATGTCAAAATTCTAATATTGTGAAACTAGACATGTTAACATGAATCTTAGTATCTTATAACCAAAACTTAAAAAGTTATTCAATATCGACATATTAAATAAGTATATTTATAAGAATAAATAATTTCTAATTAAATTTTATATTATTTTAGCCAGCATGAATATTAAGTTTGTCTGCGGATTATGGACGACAATCAGCTTTGATGAAATTTCACACTCATCCTCGTTAATGATTAAGTTTTGGTAGTTTAATCATTAATTGAGACGCTTGTAAAACATGTTTCAGCCTTCTCTGTACTATACTACAAATGAGAAATTTATATTGAAAATAATTAGATTTCTAAATTTAGTCAATATCTTTAAATTTAATTAATAGCAGTATTTCACATAAAAAAAGAGTTATCCACTATAAAAATATATTTATTTTGACTTCTTGTAAAATGATTATAATATATATATTGATTATGATTTAGCGGATGTTCACAACGGATGACGATAACCCTTGATGAAATTTCACACTCGTCCTCATTAATGATTAAACGGTAGTTTAATCATTAACGAAGACGCGAGTAAAATATAGTCTTCTACGACACTATATGCAAATGCATGTTTTTTTTGTTATTAGCACTAAATTACCTATTTCTTATATTCTAGTATAATATTACGATGTTTATTAAAATATATTATTTTTCTTAGTTTCAGATAAATATTGAGTTAATCAGTAAGTGGTGACAGTGGATGACAATCGGCATTGATGATATTTCACACTCATTCTCCTCAATGATTAAATTCAGTAGTTTAATCATTAAGGAAGATGCGAACAAAATGTGCTTGTGTAAAACAAATTATAATATATTAATAATTTCCCTAATTATTTTTGCGTTTTATTTCATTTATATATATTCGATAAATTCATTATTCTATTATTACATTAACATAATATAAAATATTTTAATTAGTATTTTTAATTAGCTGGACGACGATCAGTTTTAATGAAATTCCACACTCACCCTAGTCAATGATTTAACTTTGCCAAAGTTTAATCATTAACCGAGATGCGAGTAAAATATTATTTCGTTATATTTAATTTTTATTCATATAAGAAATAATTAAGACTTCAACACATTGAAATACAAAATAGTATTTTATATTAAAAAGTGGATATATAACTTAGAAAAAAACAATAGTTTTGTTAGTATTTCCTTGATATTGAGTCAATTGATGACGATGACAATGGATGACCCAGTCAGCTTCGATGAAATGTCACACTCATCCTCGTTAATGATTAACAGAAAATATAACCACTAACGGAGACGCGAGTAAAATAGATAGAATAGAAATATTCCTGTAAACCATATGAAAATGTTTCCCTTTATACTGGAACAAAATTAACATATTTGTACTTAGCACAAAAAATCAAATATATAACAAGTTAATTCAAAAAATAATTTGTATAGAAAATATAATAATATGCTGTTGATACGTTTTACACTCTTCCAGTTTAATCATTACAATACAATTTTGTTATTGTTATACATTTTTTACTATAACAAAAAATCACTAAGTCCAAATACAGGTAAGTAACTGAATGACTTTGCATGTGACAATGCTATATAAGCTCAATTAGCATAAAAATACATATTCACTATATACATGTTAAAAAAAATTACTTACAACTTGACTAGAATTAGAACATAAGATAGACTTTTGGTACAAGCTAATTAATTTCTTAAAAATGTTTGAAATAAAAACCTTTTTTTCCCTAAACGTATTTTTCTTAACATAAAGTTTAAAAAAAAAAACATCATTTCAGTAAGCCTGTAACATGAAAATAATTTCAGTTTTAATATTCCTTTAAGCGATGACTGGTCGCATAGTACTATAGTATCCTCATGACCGATTTCTCTGAACCGAAATCCGTCATGAGGATATTGTATTACCATACGTGCATACATTGACACTTGGTTTTGTGCCTCTGGATAATTTGCATTTTTTATGTTAACATGTACATATGCTCAATGAAGTAAGCTTAATGAAGGTTAATGTGAAAAACATACTTAATAAATAAGATAAGCATTTTTCTACACGGACAATTCTAAACATTTTATTTTCATTTTAAGCATATTTAAATGTTATAAAAATAACTACAAACATTTTAATTAATTTTAATTAATACAAAAAGTGTTTGAAATGGAAAAACAGAAACATGTCAATAAGCTAAGCTAAAGTGTAAATATAACATGAGATTGTTAAATAAGTGGTGCTTGGGTTAAGTTTTATCCCGCATAATAGGGCAAATCTACTGTTAAAACACTCCATACTCAACTTTCTGCCTGAATTCGAGATATGGTGTTGAGTGACCCCCCTTAACCACTCAAGGACATGATAGTAACACAAAATTAAGTCTTTATTCACATAAAAAGACATTATAATCAAAATTTACCTGTAACGGTACTTTAGTAGGGTCTTCACCAAGCGGTCGGCAATCGTCGAGTAAAAACATCATGAGAAACCCGCAAGTGGCGCTCACACCGGCCACCAGGCACGCTTCAACCACACGCAGCCATGGCGCACCTACGTATCTATATAAACACACTCCGTTTCCATTAAGACTTCCGTTTCCCACTGTCCGCGGATTTCTGGAGGCATTACGGGTTGAGTGGCGAAACTCAACGCCGCACTCTTCACCAGAGCGAGGAAATAAAAATATTAAACAAATAATTTCCTCGAGTGGGAATCGAACCCACAAACTTTCTCATATACACTCGCACGCTTGTAGCCCACGACTGGCCTATAAATACGTTAAATATACAATTATACAAACATCTTTCTATAACACTCGTTCTATTTCAGGAGAAAATAGTAAATATAGAATGGTTGATGAGTTGTGGCTACCTTTTAAGATTTTTATTGCTTTTGATTTCTTGTTATAATTTTGATAGAGGTATAGTAGATTGGTTAGTGAGTAACGCAACCAGTTGTCTAATCAAACTAAAGAAATGAAAAACAGAAAAACAATGGGAGCTTCACAATATAAAGCAAAACATTTTACCAACTGTACAAAGTTGGCTTATTATCAAAGTAAACATTAAACACAAGAAAAGTCATTACTATACTGAGTCATGATATAAAAATTATATATGAATTAACTTACCTTATACGAAATACACTCAGTTTAAAATTAATATAATTCCACAGTGCACCTAGACATCCTCCAATTACTCCAAACAACATGAACACTGGTAGTTCATAGAATTGGAAAGGAAAAGGCTCCATTTTCCCAAGGTTCAATAAGCCTAAAAATATTTTTATAATCAAAATTGTGAAAACTTCGAGCTCTTTGTTTAAAAGAACATGGATACTGCAAATTTTTTTTATTTGATTACCTTCAGAATATATCCTATTTGCTGTAATAGGGTAGAGTAAGGTAAGGGTAGACAGAGGGAACCTTATGTTAAGACACTCTGTATCCAACTTTCAACCATCAGTAAGTATTATTTGTATATTTTATAAACAAATTAAATATAAATTGCATATTATACCTGGATAGCTTAACTCTCCTGGATGTCCATGATAAGCTGATAGTGCAAAGTTTAGAGTAAACGTAGATACCACAGTCCCAAAAAATGTACGCCATGTTAGTGCTTGATTCCAAAAACTTGTGCCCTCTTCCAATGAAAATAACACACCACCTATGTTATTAAATAATTTTAATCAAAAATTACAATAAAATATTAAATAAATATACAGTTACCATTCTATTAAATAGTGTTTTATTAAAATAATATTAATAATAAAAACTAAATGAGCTTGTATAATATTACTATGTTAACAGTACAAAGTATTTATGTTATCATATATTTTTTAATTAAAATTTACAATAAAATACATAATATGTATGTGAATTTGTTAAATAAAATATATATAACCTATTGGAGCTCCAAAAGCAGCTGATACTCCAGCAGCTGCTCCACCTGATACAAAATCACGTTTCTCATGATCTTCTCGGAAATATTGAAATATTTTAAAATCCTTATTGAATGTTGTACTTTTCCCTTGTGATATACCAGCCGCTACCACAGCACCACTATGTATCATAGGCCCTTCCTAGAAACAAATCTTCTACACTTTTTTACATATTGTTTAAAAATAAAAGATATAAATTTTAAAAATGTATATAATATAATATCTATAGCTAAATTTCATACTGCTATTTAATATTAATATATGTATGTTGCGAGTTTACCTTGCCTCCAGCTAAGCCTCCCACTACAGCAGTAATAACTCCAACAGCTTTCACAAATAATGTCTTTATTCTTACGACTCTGGGTACTTTAACTCCATTTAAATAACATTTAACCTGAGGAATACCACTCCCAGCAGCAACTGGCTAAAACAATATACACATATTTTAATTTTAAACCGATTTAAGTTTTACCTGGATAAAAATTTACACATTTGAATATGGCAATATAATATTTTTATAATATGAATCAGATGTCCTCACCAGGATAGATCATTGTAATTATCATCAAGAAAATATTTTAGTGTAATTTTTTTTTGGGGTTTTTTTAGCTTTTACACATCCCAGGCATAAGCAGGATAGACATGGAGAAACAAGTATTAAGGTATACTCCAATTTTCCGATAAAATTGCATTTTTCTACTGTCTTCATAATTTTCGATATAATTATTCCCCTGAGTGTGGATTGAATCCACATTCAATATAGGTACTGTTTGGTAGTGTCTTAATGTACCACAAAGGACTCAGTATATTTAATATTATTATACATCACAATATTTTCTGTTTTTATATAATTACTTAGCACACTTTATTGAGTCATATAAAAGTTGTTTTATAACAACTATTATGTAATTAATTACTTTAACAATTGATAGGAATAAAATTATACCAATTATACCATAAATTAAAATTATACCAAGAATATAAGAATGTAATGAATCATGAGGCCATCATGGCACAGGGGCTTAAGCGTGTGGCAGTCAAGGCAATGGTTGTAGGTGGGATACCTCTGGGGGAAATATTTTCTGTTAACAAAGCAAAAAGAGTAGAATTGGGTTCTACCATTCAAAATGCAATGCCTTAAGAAAATGGTGGAATATAGGGAGTGGGACCAAGTATTTTAATACTAGTTCCTCCCTGCCTACTCTGCTATTTGCAGATGTTGCAGAAGATGCTGCACTTTGTCTTGTCATAACAGAGGATATAAATATTTTTCAAATCAAAACAAGTTTCTGATATTGGCACACACAAAAAATAAACTTTCAGATTTATAATATTAGCGTACATACTACATAAAGACATAAAATAAACTCACCTCAACATATGCCACAAGTACAGATCCAATAAATACTATACAGATATTAGACAACACCCACAACAAATATGGAATATAAAGTTTATCTAAAACCACATATCTGTCAACAGCTGGTGTAATATATTAAGGGAAGTATTCAAACATAAATGAATCATATTTAGTAGGTGTGTAGTAAATTTCCACTTTACACATATATAATTTTTGATAAAATACCTAAATATTATATTTACTAAATAAACATTTTTTTTAATTTTATGACAGCAAATATTATTATAAAGGATACATTTCTTTAGTTGCTTATATTTGATTTTTGTAAATTCTTCTATACAAATATCTATTATAAAAGCAATAAGTGCAGTAATAACTCCAATTAATAATACAATTATCCATCGAGCGATATCTTTCCATATAATAAAAGGGTAGCCTCTTTTTCTTTCTTCATCTAAAAGTAAATGATTTTCACATGTGTCATAATCTAAACTCTGTAAAGACAAATCAAAAATTAAATTATTCACAAAGTGCAATACAATCACAGCATTTAAAATGTTTACAAGCAATACCTCATATTTAGCAGACAAAATGTTCATAGAACCCGGTTCAATTTTTTGTACAGGTTGTCTTCGTCTAACTCCATGGCTGCCATGAATGTCATCTTCTGTCGAGTCCTATGAAATAACTTACAAGTTTTAATCTAACAATAATAAGGCTTAGCACAATAATAAATACATCTTCCCTAAATTCCTACCTCAAGTCCGGAGGTTTTATTTAATTGGGTAAAGTTTGATGTACTCGCTTCCTCATTGCTAACCAGTTGTGCTGTATCAGATGTAGTTTCACTAGTACCATCAACGTAAAATTGCGACGAATCATTCATTTTTAATAAATATTTAACGTGTAACAAAGAACAATTGGTTGCGCATGGTTATCACATATACTCAAAATATCTTAAAATGTACTTTATTCATGAGCGTGTACATGTAACTAACAATTCTTTCTTTTAAAATTGTTAAATTTGTAGTTTTTTGATGATAAACTAACAATTCAAGCTATATGGAGAATGACACTCTGCGACTGATAAAACAAAAACTAATCAGCAGTTGACACTTAGAGAGACGATCAATATATTGTAGACTATACAATAAAATATATGTTGACAGCAGACAGACTACACATTAGTTCTATAAGTTCTTTAGATAGATCTTTTTAAAGTTTGAGATCGCTCTTAATATAGCCACGAACTATAAATCAATAAAGAAAATTCGGTTGCGCACTACTATATTAATTAATAAGAACGTTTTGACGTTTAATTCTAATTAATAACACTTAAGATACGATTGGAAAGCAGATCTTTTTACCGCTGAAAACAATTTAATTATATCGAATAAATCTATTACCTCTTAAAAAAAATGTCTTCTTTTTTCTGAATAGTATTATTAATATAATTATTTCAAATGGTTCAATTAAAATGAATTATTAGTTTAAAATAGAGAATAAAATTTTATTCTAATATGAAAAAAGTAAAACGAAATAATGTGGAAAAGGATTTAAAAAATATTTTATCAGTAAATCTGTTTACCAAATAACAAAAACATCACTTTATGTATATATTAAAGAATACAAAATTTTAATTCTCCTTTAGTTTCAAAATAGGGGAGGCCACTCCCTTATTTTTTTCTATTATGAACCTAATTTCAACTTTAGAATATTGGAAAATAGCAGTATTTAAAAAAAAACAATTTAATTTGCTAAGTTTTATTATTATTTATTGCTTTTTCAGCAGATTACAAACGTCAATTATAAATACCTGAATTTATTACAACTCGTGTCGGGGTCAGCCCAGGGCCTCAGGCTAAAAGACTTTTGAAAATTCTGTACTTTGCGCATCGCAAAGCGCCTATCTTTGCGATGGTCATATTGTATGAGGATACACAGAGAATATCTTATCTGTGAACATTATTCGAATAAAGGCTTACTTACTTGCTATTACAAAAAAAATACCATAAACTTTAAGTTTTATTTACTTTCGATGATTTCTTGTATTGATAATACAATATACAATTGTTTATATGTAAGATTTATATAACGTGCCTAGTGTAATACAATTTAATATATTTGTGGATTAATATAACGGTCATAGTTATGTTATATATACAGAAAAGCATAATAAAATATAATAAATGATCTTATCTACTAATAATTAAGTTGCAATAGTTTTATGAAGTCATAAAAATATATAGAAAAAGTTGTCGATAAATAGTTACTTAAGTTATTAATAAGCAGAATATATATTAATTTGAATAACTAAATAAAGTTAATATAAAAATAATGTTAATTTTGAATTGCATTTATAAATAAGTAAGGGTCAACAAATGTAAAATGATAATGTCTCACAGTGATTATATTGATATCAGAAATCACTTGACAACGTTATCATTTTATCAGTGTGTCAACTACTAGCGCCACAAGCGAGCGCACACACGCGCAATAATCAGCGTACCGTAAACAATGGTACGTTTGTATGTGTGTGTGGCTTGCTCGCTCGTTTGGTTGACAATCGCGATGTGATGTATCCTACATCATCGCATGCTGAGTTATATTTTAAACAAATTGTTTTAATTTTTATATTAGTTCCAACATTTATTTCTAAATGTTTTCTTTCGTTGTGGTTACGTTTCTGTGTTTTTATTTCTAAATATGTGTAATTTGCCGCCGAAGTTCCATTCAGTGTGTCGCCTTTGTTTATCATTCTGTGGCGATAATTGCAGTGATGTTAAACTTCCAATATTCGACCGTGATAAGGATAAATCACGACTTTCCGAGATGATAATGACATATTTGTCAATAATGGTAACTAATTTGAGTTGTTATATTGTTTGGGCAGTATAAACAGAACGTTTTTTTCGTGTGAAAGTTTAGCATAAGCGTAAGAGATTGTGGATACTGATAAGCGCCATTAACTTTCTCGCGGGTGTTGGGTATTTTCGCATTGTGATATCATATTACGGCCCACGCGTCGAGTAGTTTAGAGTATGACTAATGTCGTTCTTGGAAGTGATAGGCGAGGCGGGTGGCAGCATGTAGCGGCTCTATCAGTGCGTGCTGATAACAAAGGAGCGCACCGATTATTTTGACAACAAACCTTCTGTGGCCTTCTGTGCTAACATACTTACTAAGCAATAAGCATATACCTTGTATCTTATGCATACAATTAATGGCACACTCTTTGCCTGACAACCCTGCTATTTTGAGAATCAATATTATCTAAATATAGCCCTACAGTTTATATGAGGGTAACTTGAATCACACTTTCTGTCCTATCTCAGACAACATTCATTTCATTTCATAAGATATAAACTGGTTTGCAGATTTTTATTATTTGTTATCAGATTAGGCATTAATGAATCATCATCTATGATTGTAGTAAAAGGTCACTGGCCACATCATCTCTTAATGACAGGGATATTGTGAAACTAACATAGTTGACCGTGTGAATAATGTTTTAGGTATCACCAGAAGATATGCTGCCACAGGTGGTTTGTGGAAGTTGTGCACACAAGCTTGATGAGTTTCATACATTTAGAGAATTATCACATAAATCTGAGAGACTGTTGGAACAATTTGTACAGTATGCTAATTCATTATCAGGTCCAAAAGAGGTGGGTTTAATATAAAAATATTTATTTTTATTCATTTCATATACAAACATGTTATAGATACAACAAATTCTACACTAAAATATTAATTGCTATAATGACTTTGGATTTTTTTTTTTTATTTACATATTGAAATATTATTATTTTTAAGCAAAACTGGTATCATCATTGATGTTGATGTAGTGTATTGGTTGAGTCCTTATATTCTTCTTATAGAATGCCTTCACTACATTTACTAAAAGTCCACATATGATTCCAATGCCCACAACAGATGCTACACCCACTATGCTCCATAGTATATGTTTTGGTTTTAAACTAGAGAATGAAAATCCTTTCTTTGTTGCGAATGTAGTGTCGAAAGCAGGACAGAATGACATAGTTATATTAGTTATGAAGGCCCCACTCAGTCTCATTGGGGCAGCACAGCTAAAAATAAAAAATATTTAAATACAATTTACATGGCAAAGTATAAGTTATAATGTAATTCTTTCAAATATAAGAACTATAAATCTCAGATCTATAAATACTTTCATTAAACAGGTGATTCATATATTCTATAATGTGCTTACTAAGGTATTTCCCCTGGCCTAAACTTGGAACCGGCTCCTTGTTTTGTAACAATATTGGCAAGGTCACAATTACAAAGCCAATTGTTACCAGACATTCCTAGTACTTCAAGTTTGTCCCAGGGTAGTAAATCTGTCGATAGCTCACTTAAGTTGTTGTCATCAAGATACACCTGTTGGAATAATTTATAAATTAAAATTAGTGATGAATCTATTCTTACTTTAACATATTTATATTATTACATACTAAGGAAAGGAATACTTGGAAGTATATTCGAAAGGTGGATGGCTTCTAAGAGATGTGAGTTTTATGTTTCTCTAAATCAAATCTTTTCATAACACACTTAAATGTGGTACAAAGTCAACTTTAAGAAAATATTTATATTCAAAATTGACCAACTATTTATTATTTATGCAATATTAGTTTCCACCATTCCACAGATTATAATGGAAAGTTCAAAACAGAGTAATTAGTCACTAGGTTTTCTCTGCCCATCACATAATATGGGTAATTTGTAAAATATCCAGTACGAATCACCATACCAAAATATAAAAAATTATGATAAATTGTGCAATTGGCTGTTATCAAAACATGTAAAGTGATTGATCAGCTGACCCAGTTGCTTTCTTGTCAAGTCAGTATATATAACTGGGCCAGATTTAAACAAACATTTTTGACTTGTGTATTTTGATATGTCCTAAATTTTTACAGAAGAATCTTTATACAGCTAGATGAATTGCAATACGCATAAACATAATTATTAATTAATATAATACGCTAACGAAGTTACACAGCTGTTTATGAGTTCAGATCCAAGCTTGATATAATATTTTTAATAAAAATACTTTCGCGACCATAGTGGCGCAGTGGAGCAACGCCTAAAAATAAACGCGACGGTTATAGGTTCGATTTTGATTTGTAGGTATTAACTATTTTCATTCCCTGCTCTGCTAAGGATGGAGGGCCTTAGAACTATATTTTCTGGCACTGTAAGAATATATGCATTTCCTCGATTTTATAAAATGTCGGATATTCACGTCTACCACCATCACATTTTTGACAAAATGTAAGAAAATAACTCTAGCGTACCTTACAGAAAATATTTACACATTTTATAGTAAATACATATGTATGGTATCTAAGCAGTTCCAAGTAATTTACTATCAACTTACTTAATTAAATAGTAATTGAGTTAAAGGAAAATTGTAGTTTGTGATAACAGTCAAGAATAATTGTCGCATAGGTGTGTATAATATAAACAAAAAAAAATAAAATCATTGTTTTTTGTTCTATTTTTGTTGTTTTTTGTTGTGGTTTGTTGTTTGTGGCTTATACGTTTTTAAATGCTACTAATATTCTTTTTCTTATATGTATAGCTTCCATGTAAGGACACCGATCCGTCGCGATTCTATTATAAGTACGTTAATAGAAATTTCATTAAACAAAATCGTTTTTCACTTTTTGAAAGTCATTCTCTTGTATGTATTTCGAAAGTATACAGATCTAAGTATATAAGAATGATTCTGATTTTGTAATGCAAATATCCTTAAAATATCCTTTAAATTGTTTATTTTTATGAGCCATTAAGAAAATATTCCGTTTTGCCTAATGCCTAATCTCAATATTTTATTCTACGTATTAGTTACGATTGTAAATAATCTTATGTTGGAACTTTATTGAACTTACGTTTTTGGTGAAAGGATTTGTTTACGTTCACATCCCGTACCAAGGACAAGTTTACATTAGAATTACGTCTATACAAAACGTATGGACCATATGTTAAACTATGGTGTCCATATTTTTTTATTTTATGAGTTTGCTTTGTTATTGATATTTTTATGCCATTTTAAAAAAATGAACCTTCTTTTTTAAAGAAAATGTCATTTAAAATGATATATAGGTTCAATGAAAGACCAGAAAAGAGGCCACTCATGGCGCAAGAGCCCACGCGTATGACTGTAAACACGACAGGTTATGGGTTCAATTTCCACTCGAGTTACGTCGAAACAAGGCGCGGCGTTGTTTTCCGCCATTCGACATGCAATGCTTCCAGAATTGCGAAAAAGCGGAGTGTCTTAACACTAATATCCCTCTGCCTACCCTGTTACAGCGTGAAACTGAAAAAAAAAGATAAACGATACTTATTCATTAGAGTAGACTGTCATACAGACAGGCCACGATTATAAACAGTTGCTTACCAACAAAATAACAAACATAAATTTTAAGACTAATACAATTTTCCATATTTGTTTACCTCCTTCAATGTCCATTTATCTTTTATTCCTCTAAAAGCATTATGGCTGATATATCTAAGGTTGCGATTGTGGCACAAGTGCAAAACTCGAAGGCTTTTCAGCGGTGTAAACGTGCTCCGCTTCACTTCCTCCAAGTAATCATTTTCGCCTAGTTCTAACTCGACGAGATTTGTTAAACCTTAAAATATTGAAATATTTTTAATAGATATAATTAGTAACATTTATACATAATCTATTAATATTTTTTTGTGCTAATTGAATATGATAAATGTTATCTTGAGGCCAGTCGCAGGGGTATAAGCGTGCGACTGTAAATGCGACAGGTCGTGGGTTCGATTTCCACTCGAGGAAATGGAATAACTTATATTTTAATTTCCTCGCTCTAGTAACAAAGCAAAAATCACGACGAGCTCCGCCACTCAACGAGTGATGACTCCAGAATTCGGCGGAAGATGCCTTGGTGGGGACGAAATGTCTTAATACTAGGTTCCCAGGTTCCTTCTGCCTACCTTGCTATATCTGGAATATAGTGTAAAGATAAAAAAATGTTCTTATGTATAATTTCATATAAAAACGTTGAGAACCTATTTACATAATAAGTACGTATTTGTAGTAATTAGAAGATTAAAGGGCACGATTGTAATCATCTAATATATATTTTTTATCGTAGCTGATGTGACAGCTTTAATCTATTATAATATATTACCGGAGTTCTTGTTCTTTTCATAAATAACAATAATAATACGGTAGAATTGATTGTTTATTATTATTTTAGCTTCACGCTGTATCTCACATATAATAGGGTAAAGGGAAAACCTGGGAAACTATTATGTTAAGACACTCTGTTCCCATTAAGACACATCCGTTCCTCATTTTCCGCCGAATTCTGGAAGTGTTGAGTGGCAGAATTCAACGTCGCGCCTTTGTTGCCTTGACGCCAGTCCGAAGAATATTAAATAATATATGTACATGAAAAGAATTGGAATCGAATCTATACGCTTGTGCCCCTGCGTCAACACCTGGCCGCAGGATATTTTAACATTATTTCAAATAGATTATAATAATATAATTCTCTATTTATATTTAATTAATATGATAAAATATCAATTCGTAATCACGAAGAATCGATTAACTTTACACTTTTTAAAATGTATATAATATATGTTGAAATAGGTAAAAGCAGATCTTAAGAAAATAGAAAGCATTCATTAATATGAAAATTTAAATATATTTATGTAATGAGTATCAAAACTCCAAAACAACTTGTTACGTCGCCATTTGACTAGTCATCGGATATTAGAGAAGTACGTGCCTTTATTACTTTCACCGTAACCAATTGACGTCGATATCATGTAAAATTATAATATAAGTTAGATTAATAAACAATAGCTTCACGCTGAAACGCGCATACAGCAGGGTAGGCACAGGGAACATATTTAATACATGTTCCGTTAATACATGTCTTAACATACTTAATAGAAAAGGAATTTCCGTTGTAGGAAACATTTTCCGTTGTTGTTTTTATGATTCAGGCAGTATCCCACACATAGCAAGGTAGGCAGAAGGAACCTAGTGTTCCCCACTTTCCGTCGAATTCTAGGAACCTTGCGTGAGCCAGAATTCAACGCTACGCTTTGCCTCGTTACTAGAGCGAGGAAATGTTAAATATTTAATTTCCTCGTGTGGGAATCGAACCCACAATGTGTTGCATATAGAGTCGCAAGCTGGTCCCTGGTCCCTGCACCACGACTGACGTCAACACCTCTCTGATAAAATTATGACTGAAACCTGTGATATTTTCTAAACTTACATATACATATTACATATGCTTGCGAGATGAAGTGTAAATAGAAATCCATATCCAAAGGAACACGGTACAAATCCTTTTAAAATAAATGTAAGTCGTGATTATTATGGAGAAAATGGTCTATACGATCTAAAATTCACCTATAAAACTGTCGTCGTCCAGTTCAACTATAGGATTGTTATTGAAAGTCAGGTACTGTAACGTGCTGCCTACAAGACTTAGGCTCTCTGGCACTGTGATGAATTGATTTCCCGATAGGTCAATTTGTTTTAACTTCACCAGTCCTCTAAAAGCGTCGATGGGGATTGTGTCAATCTCGGTCTTCGCCAAATCCAGGACCTGTAAACCAAGAAATGTTGCAAAAACTTACAATTTTAAACATAAAATTAAGATTTGAGGCAGTCGTGGCGCAAGGCCACAAAGTATGGCTTTAAATGCGACAGATTGTGGATTCCGATTCCCACTCGAGAAAATGAAGTACACCTATCCCCCGATTTACACGGTACTTTTTTTACACGTTTTCGCTTT
>FAPY01028131.1:4073-17531 GCA_900067975.1 Heliconius heurippa
AGCTAAATGAAGTATTTATTGACCATAAATGAAGTATTTGCAGATTATGCAGATTCTTGCAAAAAAATAATATAAATAAATATTTAATAATAAAAAATATCCTACAAGTTATAGCCTAATTAAGATTAATAAATTTATGCTTCTCTACATACACAACAATTTTATTATAGAACTACATAAGCGAAGAACAGTTTCATTTTTTCTTTAGAAGTTAAAACATTCCATGTAACATCTGGCATCCACTGGTAGGAATGTCCCAACTGATCTAAATGTGAAGTTGTCAATAATGCAATTAGCATAAAGTTATCAACGAGCGTCTATGTTGGGTGTGTGTTAAGGGAGATGCAGTTATTTCTGTGATGTCAACCGAAATAACGTATTTAGCGTGAGACGCGTGGCGAGGGCTACTATTACGAAATGAACACTGCTGCGCAGGAAGAGGATGTGGGCCTGTAACGCCTGGCTTGTCAATTTTTATGCATCATTTCATTTTAATTGGCATAATCTATTTTTAATATTGTTATAATAATAATGGAATTTATTAAACAAAATTGTATTCAAGTATTGTTTTCAATATATTTATGTATTTATTTCTCAATAAAAATATATATTGCATTCAGAACAGAACTGGTTTAAGAACGTAAGGTGTTTAGAAACTAGTTTCTGGGGCAATCAATTTACTAATGATTCGTCGCGATACAATAAAATATCTCTACAGAATTATTTAAAAAAAACATTCATCTGCTGCTGGAAACACAAAGTCCGTCCCTCCGTCCGTTACAAATGATATAACAGTCAAAGGTCGCAGTGATATATTTATGACAGTGTTATTCGTTAACTAATGAATATTAACGTGGAAGGGGCGCGGTAATTTAATATCTCCTAGTAATCTATAACACCATGAAGAGTTTGTAATATTTTTATTTATTATTTTTTGATTGTTTTCATTGGAACCCAACGCCGCGCCTTGCTTCTACACCAGAGCGAAGAAATGAAAATATTAAATATTTTGTTTCTCTGAGTAAGAATCAAACAAGAAATCAAATTTCCAGTGGCATTATATCAAAAATTATTACCTATATGGTTTTATAAAATAAAAACTACGAAACAAGCTAGCTTTTACTGCATACGTTAAACGTTTAAAGATTTATTACAATTTACAACGAATTAAAGAAGATTTATTTCATCTTAGGAAAATATTTAGAGGCTGTTAAAAATCAAGGAATCAGTTTGTGAGTTGTGCGATTACCTTCGCACAGCGCGTGCATGTGTCGGCTTCTCATGATGTCATCGGGCCGTGTTTCTGCGAAACTTCTAAGTTCTACGTCGTTACTCAACCATATCCAAAGTCATTCTTGATATCCGTTGCCCCAACATTTAAATAATAACCGGTTCGCATCTTCTTTTTAGCAAATGTTTCACTTTTAACGTCTCCACTTTGTATAATTTCATTATTATATTAATGAATTAAATAATAATGAAAATCTATATATAATATTTTAAAATGGTGTTTTTAATTTTTGACTTTTACACGTAAAGTATGAAAAAAACTTTTTATTAACTGTTTACAAACACGTAGCAACTAAGTACTTGCTTTAGGTACACAATGAACAATCTGTCGCAAAAATATTACATTATTTGATCGTCTTTTGTTCTAAGTCCTCAATTATTGATATTTTTACAACATATACACGATTTTATTTAGTCAGTAAATGCAAACCAAATTATAATTTAGTTAAGCATATAGAGCACGTTTGTACGAAAATTTTGCGATACGTGCACTAGTGTTGCACCTTTCTCGTTGACTGAGATTTGAGTTTAGATGAGGCTGGAGGAGCTTAGGAGTATTATATAGAAAATCACTAAAAAATATAATAAAACTGCTAAGAACAACACAGCTCTTAGAAATTAAAATGACTCTTAGAATTTTTTCGCAAAAAAGAGAATCAATGTATAAAACTAAAAAAAAAAATTGCTTAAGATAAAGTAACATAGCTTTTTACAAAATGAGCTAATTTATTAGCAGACAGTGACCGTCATTGACCTGTGAATGTTTTATTAAATCAACGACTAGATAACCCTCGAAAATGTTACACAAATATATAATTTATCAAATAATAAAATGTATTATTTTAATGATTTTCACACAATTTAATAAAAAAATTAATTATGATAGTTAACAGACTATTACCTCTCCCATCTATGCAAAGTAAACGAAAACAATATAGTAGATTAAGCTATAATTACCTAAAAAAAATATTAGATAAGACAACCCTACAATTTCTAGAGTAAACTGAAATGGATCCTCATTGCAAAAGCACTCTAAATAAAAAAACAAACAAAAATGTGTTAATCTGTAATTGTACTTGATGAATTTAGCTTCGGAGTATAAGCTTAATCTTATAATTCCATTACTAGAAAGTAGAGTGTGACAAATGAAACAATAAGTAAGGGTGATGAGCAAGCAGACATTCATCAGTAATCGGCCACGGTGGTCAATTAACCATCCGACGTCCGAGCAGCTCCAGTGTCTGACCACATGAGATATTACGCTCACCATAACCAATGCCATTGTCCATGTGAAATATACTATCGTATAATGGAACTAATTTCGTTACATCTTTCAACTCGTACACGACTCAAGTTCGTTTATTTTTGACGTTATGTGCTGTTAGCAATTGTTTAGAAATTTAGCTGGTTTTTATATTTTTAAGTGCATTTATTTACACCAAAGCTTTATTTTTGAAGAGAGAAGAGTGCAACGATCTCGACAATTTACTCACCTGTGAATTAAATTTTAATATTCAGTACCACCAGATGACAGAAAGAGGCGTGTAAATGATTTAAATCCTTAACTGATTGCAGATTTTGATATGGATTTATGTTAAAATTATTGATAACACGATATCACTGATAAAAAATGAGGAATAATAGGAAGAATTCGTGGCGCGGTGGTTAGGGCCGGCGTGAGACTGGGCGGGCGGCGGGCGAGGCGGACATCACTAAAATAACCTCGCACCTGCAGCGAAAAGCTATCGCTACCGCTAACGGTTTTGTCAACCATTAAAATGATATGTCGACGCTTTTTCGATGTTAACGAACAGGTTATTTTGTTTATTTTTTATTTAATAAATATATAGGTATAGAATGATGTAAAAAAATATCCTAAACAATTTTATACACCACTTATGATTTAAGTAAATATGATATTCGCCTATAGGATTTTTTATATTTCTATGACATAGTGGAGGCCAAGATTTATTATTTACCCTGTTAAAAATCAAGTAAACTAAATGTTTAAACATAAGTTTTAATAAATTTTGAACTATAGTTAGGATAGAAATTATATGAGATCTATAACAATAACCACTGACAATGCTGAATATATCTATTTTCTCTTTTGTACTAAATTGTATTTGTTCAATATTGTTTTGTATTCAGAATTAAAAATAAAGGGAAAAATTTAAAACGTGTTGTTTCTGATGAACCACTCATATTTTCATTAAAAAGTTATTTATTTTAATTTTTTTAGAAAAAAGAAACAGTTTCATAAACATTGGTTCAATGGATAATATTACTGATAGCAAACATATTATGTACGTAATATTAAGAGCGTATACGGTTCTAGTAATGCCATGCGTTCAAGTCACACCCTAACCAAAATAAACTTCAAATAGCGGATGTTAAACTAATAAAATGACGTTTTAGTACCTCACGCTTCACTAGCTTTTGCTACAAAAATGTCTTCTTGGTATATTCTGCACTCTTATAGAAACATATATCAAAAACAAACGCACCGATATTTTTTTTTATTTAACGTTATACTTCCGATGTGGTTTTTATTCACTGGAAGACTGGACTGGCTTGAGAGTCCGCTTGTATAACACTAAATTTTCTAGAAAATATGTATGCTATAGGCATACATATTCGGCCATTGGTTTTACAGCTAAAAAATAAATAAGAAATATTTATCTATCTAATTAAATATTAGAATTATATAACTTTTAACTGTTGACTTCGTTGTTAACTAAGAAAGGTCACCTGACGAGATAAAAGTTATATATATTAGAAAAATATATATTAGTACTACTTAATTACTTTGATTTTAAATAACTTCATGCAAAGTTCCCAAGCAGAAGCACAATCAACAAATCTAGCGACTTGTTCACGTGCCGCAACCTCACAGGCTTACCTAAAGGTTACATACGACAATAAGGGTAAGCAAAAAACATAATCATAAATCAACTATGTTCTCAATTTTGCGTCTGTTTAGAGGCTTTGAATTTTAATAGAGGAAAGGGAAACCAACATTTTGCCAGCATTAACTAGATGGAATAAATAATGTAAATTAAATATTTAATTTTCCATTATAGGTACAAAAACTACATAAAAAAACGAAAACAATAAGAATGTGCTAATTGAACCATCGTACATGGTGTTAAATCAGATACATTTCATCTAGGTACTTCCTACTCGTACGTTATGGTATACATCGGTATTGATCTTCATACCAGCCTACATTGAAATATGCTATCCCTACACATATATAGACCTAGATATATCCTAGATAATATAGGTATAGGTAATTGTATAACTAGTGTAGATCAAGAGAAAAATAAAGAATAAACATAGATTAAAGACATTTTACAAAATAAAAGTTAATGTGACATAAATATTCGTATAACGTCCAGTTAGTTTATCGCCTTAACGAACTAGAGTTTTCCTGTTGCTATGGACTTCAAGGGTTTCAAATTACCCATTGTAAAAACTACGTGTTCTTCATACTAGCTACATTCCGATAACCGGATCATTTTCGGAAATGGGAATCGGACCAAAAATTGTCACCTTTACAGTAGCACGCTTGTGCCTCTGTGTTAGATCGGTCACAATTAACTAATATAGATCTCGAATAATAAAACTAAACTCAACTTACCGGGTTCATCGTCAGTCAGAGCTGAAAGCGGTCGCAAGTGTTCGAGTGAGTCCGCACGGGCGAGTGCATCAGGCGCTGCCCGCAGCGGCGCGGCAGGCGTCGGTGCTGGTGCCGCCCCGGCCGAGCCCTCCCCACGAGCGAACACCAGCTCCACAGCGCCGTCGCTTGGAAACGATGGGTCTAAGAACGAGGCAAACACTGTTATTATGATTAAGATACATTTTTTGTACGTTATATACATTGTAGCGGTCACGTAATATATTTACATATTATTTATTTCACATAGAAACATTTAATATCAAATTTGTAGTAAAAGAAAAGAAAGAAGAAGTGGATACATTCATTAAAATATAAAGCAAGAATATTAAATAAAATTCTTAATCCATGAATCTAATATGGATATGGGTATATTATAATTTATTTTATTTTTTCATTAGCAAGTTTTTCATTGGTAAGGTAAGGTATTTGGTAACATATTCTTAAATGATAACTATATTGTGTCATTCCGGATATATATTTACAATATTAACAAAATATTTAATAGTGCATCGTGTGTAGGTTTAATAAGTTTATGTTATGTAAAAAGCAGGAAGGGCGCGTGCCAAGAATTTACCGTGCACAGCGTGGTCAAGTTGTTGCTTAGTGAAAGAGAGGGTGTGGTCGGCGACAGCGCAGGTGTGGAACTGACAGGCGAACACGAGGTGCCTCTGCTGGGACGTCGCGTGCGCCGCGCGCCTGTACGCGCGCACCAGCACGTCACCCCGCAGCGCCAGGCGCCCCACGCCCACAGTCCAGCCACCGCCGTTCACCATGTATAAACCTAAACAAATATTCTTTTATATTATTTGTTATTAAATATTCTGTTTTTATAGCTTCCTTTACTTATACTTTTGAAATATTGCAAGAAACTTCTAAATCTAAGTCTAAATCAAATTGAGTTATGTGTTTACTAAAAAATGTTTTTAACATTTTTTAAAAATATTTAACAGGCGGAAGATCCTGGCAAACTACAAACCAGAAGTATACACGCAGGTGTAATTCTCGTATATCTTGAGGAAGGCTATCGTGGGCGCAGTGGGCGCCGCGAGCGAGCCCGCCACGCTCACGTGCGTCAGATGTAGGGGCGCCGCATTCACTCTGATCTGACCGGCCAATAAGCCCGCAAAAGTGTCGATATATCTGTACAAATGATAATGATTATATAATTTGTTATAGTAGATTAGTTACATAAAATAGTAGTCAAAATAAATAATTAATATTATATCTAGCCATCTGTCTGTTTTCAATCGTTTTTAGTTATCTAACGACTTATGCTAGCAACAGTAAATTGTTGAACGCGTATAAGAATTTAGTATATCCAAATTGTGTCCGTGATAAAAAACATTTTAAATATTTTTAACTTCACGCTGTATCCCGCATATAACAGAGTAGGCAGAGGGAACCTATAGCTAAAACACTCACACGTTCCCCAAAAATTTATGTATTTTCTAAAAATATTTTAAAAAAATATAATTATCCAAACAGTATTTTTTTCATTTTATTCGTGTGAAAATGACGTAAGTACAAATAATATATGAAGATAGCTCAATTTAATTTCCCCAGTCGGCACATTAGGTCAGCACAGGCCGACAGAGAGGCAAATATTCTTTATTATAACATATAAGTCATGTGCAGCCTCATTAGGCGGGAAGTGCCTAGTGGAGCGGCATACTGATTAGCAGACGTGGATAAGCTTTTTATAGGATTATAAACTTCTGAGTATCTTAGCCCTATTTGTATTCGTTATGAAGTATTTTACGAAACACGTATATTACAGTTATAAAATATCATATCTTTATTAAAGTGGCACTGTTAAAACTCTACAATTTGAAAAAATATATATTTCAAAAATGATGGCGTTTTCTTTTGCGTAAATGTATAATAGTAAATTACAATACATTGCTAGCCTTTATCGGTACTCGTATAATGGAGTAAATAAGAGAGTCTGAGTACTATATGCCGATGACTGTTCACTTTTATCTAGGTGCGCTACACCGTGCCTACATTACTCTAGCACAAATTGCCTATAACATAAAAGGTAATGACAGTAAATCTCATTAAATTGTAGCGGTAAAATTCTATAACCTATAAATATTATATGTAAAGTTATAAACGGAGTAAAATAACTAGAACATATTAATTTTCTTCATAATATTTTTAAAATTAAAAAAAAAAATTACCGTTTGTTCGAAGGCAGATGAAAAATAGGAACTCTATCGTCAAGATAGCGTCGCATCGCGTAACGATCTAAAGCATGCTCCGGCGCACCACATATAGCTGAATAGTGCATGTACGCCGCCACCAGCACCCCAAGCCGTTCCCGATTTCCCCTGTAAAAATAAAATATTCCTGATGAACCAACTTTCAAGTTATTAATATTTTCTATTTTTTTATGCATATTTTTTATTTTTACCGAGGTTTAATATTGCGGCGAAGATAAAAGGCAGCTAGTAATAAACCCGTTTGTCTTTCACTTTTCATCTATGTAACATCATTGAATATAATGCATTATAAGTCTGTTTGCAATATTGCATGCATTATATATGCTTATTTACAGAACCCTGTATTACCTATTTTGTCTTTCAAAATCGAGGAAGTTTTTCTAGATTTTGATGATTGTTATAAAAAGGCGTATATTTCTTTGGATGGGTTTTGAAAGCCATAATCATCACAGCCATTTAAGCACAGGAGGACAATGTAATCTACAGTCTGTAAACTAAAACAAATAATGATCCACAACGTACCATGCTAGAAGTATAGCGACATTCTTCGGATGTGATGCAAGCCAACTCTCAATATGCTTGCAAGCAGCACACAGTCGTTCTAATGGAGGTGCTAGTTCGCCCGGCCAGCCCAGCGATCGTGCGCGGCCAAACACATTCCTTGCAGTCCGCCCGTCACCTTCCGCGCCGCTTACTTCGAAAACCTGGAATAATACAAGCACAGTATAAATCAATACAAATGTCTAGAAATTAAATCTATTAATTATTCTATAGTGCAAGAAATATTATTATATAAGTAAGAAACTTTTAAATTATACGTTATTGCGTATTATATTGTTATTCATAACTTGTATTGACTTGATTGTGATAAGTATACAAAGATACTTGCATAACTAGTTACGACGTTCTACAATGCTATTTATATACAAATATAATAATTATACAAACAATTTGGTTAATTATTTTGAGTGGTAGCTATAAAAGCACTATAATAAATACATTTAATAAAAATAAATAAATAGATTAATAAATATAATGAATTACAAAACATAGTATACCAACCATGTAATGTTCGCCGTGTTTATTATTCAGCATGTGCGCGGCCTGCGCTTCCGCCTGCGCGTCCCTCTCCGGCAGATGCAGTGCGAGCATGCGCTCCGCCACGTAACACAGGTCCAGTCGGGAGCTCGGTCCCCCAGGGCCAGGGTAGCTTGCTGAACGTGATCCCTAAATGTCCAAATTTGTAACAATTTTCTTATAAATAATTTCATATATTTTTCTTTAATAGTTTATCTGTGGTCATGAAAATGTTTTTTGTAGCTTCACGCTGTATACCGTATATGGCAGAGTAGGCAGAGGGAAATTGGGAATCTAATGTAGAGTCACACCGTTCCCATTAAGACAATTCCGTTTCCCACTTTCCGCCGAATTCTGGAGACATTTCGTGTTGAGTGGCGGAAGTCAAGAAAATAAAAAGATTAAATATTTAATTTCCTTGAGTGGGAATCGAATGCACAACGTGCCGTGTTTGCAGTCGCAGGCTTGTGCGCTACGATTGGCGTCGAATAAATTTAAAAATATTCTGGTTCAAAATGAAACGGTAAATAGAGAAAAGCCGTGATTAACTCAAGTATGTTTATGGGAGATCAAACACTCGAGCCGTAGGCGCGACACTATTCTGTGAAAGTGACACAAGCCGTGCGTAGGCGCAAGTAATAGCAATGCGTTTTCGACATTACAATGCACTTAATCTGATTATTTAGCTATGAGAAATATATGCCTACTAATTTTTAGTATTACGATGTTAAGAGGTTTAAAACTTACAGCGGCAATTGCTTTAATTCGAAAAAAATTATAAACTCAATCAACGAAGGTTGAAGTCTTTCACCAAGTTATATAGATAATGCACAACCAAGCATAGTAATTAATAAAAAATATATGTTTAAATTTTGAACTATTAATTTTTACGAACTCAGAGAAAAACTTATTAGTATTTATAAGGCACCTATTTCCATAATCCTACGAACAAAAGTAGCACATTGTTGTAGAGATCATAATAACATGTCACTAAGTTCTCACTTCTTATTTCCTAAATACATAAAAATAAATAATGTTATACATACATGTACTCTAGATAAAATGGTCGTGGCTGATGATGCTGGAGCACTGACCGCCCGCGTCTGAAACAAAATAAATAAATAAAGTTAATTTATTATCTTTCATCGCCTTGCAGCAGTAGTGATATTCGATTTATTTGTTTGTTTATAATATGTACTAGCATTAGTCATATTATATGTATATACCTATTTTAAATATATTACATTGACAAAAGAACATTTTGTAAAAATACTATTTTTATGTTTTGGTATTGTTCTTGAGTAAGATCTGCTTTGCAAACTGTATAAACAAAAGCGGTCCAGTCAAAGGTTCTTATATTTTTTAAATATATTAAAGTTACACATGTAGACCAATATTTAACAATATTTAAAAAATTTTACTAAGAACCGATGCTATCATGATTATGTGTGAAGCATGGGGGTCGACCTCAATATTTCTGATAGATGGTCGCATCAAGCGAGGTGTGGCCTAAGTGATTACTGCAGCTTTTACAGAGGGTCCCGTCGCTAATTGCCCTTACGCTGTTAGCTGCCTTGACGTTACTCAACGCACCTTACGACTGTTCATTAATGCCTTTAGTAAAAGTGATTTTTTAACTATGTGTCGCTCGCTTTTAGTTAAAATAAGTTCAACTAAATTTTTCGATAGATAAAGAAACCTTTCTTACAAATATCTATTGTCAATTGTTAAAGCTTTAACATACAAATGCAATATTTTTTATTAAATTAATGTGTAGCATATTTTTTATCTATGCAATTTAATAAAAAACAAACATTAAAATGTGATACAGATCTTGAAGGCCTCAAAATTGGCATTATCTAATCGTGAAGCAGATCGCATGGAAAGCACTGCGCCGGCACCGTACCGGCGCGTTGGCCACTTACACTTTTTACTCTTATAGCTCCTTTCCCATCAATCACGATTCGAGATTTTCATCAACGTCCGTCACCGTGTCGAAGGAATCAGTCATTTAAAGTATTAAAATTGTAGCCGAAAGAAAGTTTTCCTATTGTTTTTATTTTGGTTTTTTTCGTCAATTTTTGTAATTGTAATATTTTTAAACTATATAACCAAAGTAAGGGTTGGTTCATTAACGTTGCCTTAATCTATGACATAAAAAAACCTTAATTTTAATATTGTGAATACACACCATTATCCGATCCTGTCGGTTCGTAGTCTTACGAGGATTTCGCGTTGGACCTCGTTGCAAATAAAAAGCTGCACGCCACAATGCAAAAGCTAGTCTGTGCAACGCGCGAGCAGCCTCTGCCTCGCGTGCGCTCACCACTCGAGGACGCATTCTCACCTCTACTTCATGTCACTTGATAATAGCGTCAGGTTTTTTTTCTCATATATTTTTAATGAAGATAACCTTAATTAATTATTCAAGTATATACTACTTAAGTCAACACGTGCTCTATCTTAAATGTCTTAATAATCTGACCAGATTAACTAAGGAACATTTTGTGAAAATACTATTTATATGGTCTGTAGAAACATTTTAAGTAAGTTTTGTCTTGCTCCCTATATAAACAAAAGCGGTGCAGTCAAAGGTTCTTTACAACCGGATGTAAGTAAGCGCGTATTATAGTCCCATTGTAAATGATTGAGCACTGCAGGGAAGTTATAGTAGAGTAGAAAAATATGTTATGGAAACAAAACAGGAGGTGCTAAGTTTGACAATATCACCAGCATACAGGCAGTGGCCTGGGGGCATGCGCTCCTGCACTGCGGTATCCTATACGCGACAGGAATTGCACATTAACTAATCGTGATGTAATAACACCCAATTGTCAGATTTTTTTTCTCTATAGAGGTTTGGATTTTTGTACTAGGTAATTATATATTTATTTATAAAAACAAATATACAAATGATAATTAAGTTGATAACGAATGACTTATGAATGATTTTTACAAGTATCCATTTTTTTATTCTATTTACGTTTGAAAAGTCAACTAATTTTAGAAATGTGTAACCCTGACCTTCCTAATAAGCTCGTTCCTAAAGCAAGAGGGTGAATAACCGACGGGGTGAAGCTCATACAAATAAGAAAGCGTTATGTATGGCGTGAACGGTCACCGACTGCAGACAATCTTTGTTCTAACACTTTGATTACAGACTTCTGTTTATTTTACCTTGCAGTTCTATGAATGTGCTCAGCAAGACCCATTTCAGTATGTGCAGTGAATATTGATAATAACAAAATCACATATATGATAGCTTTTTTTAAATATTAACACATACTATATGTGTCTTTAAACTTAGAAGAAAATTAACGATTACGGCGTCAGACACATAAAATTATTAATTCGCTGAATAACCAACAGCCTCGCCTATTATATCTTATCTAATATAATTAACACTATCACATTGTAGGTACTTCTTTATCTTGTTCAGTATTTGTTATGTATCTCAAAATGTCTCTACATATAATTCAGTAATTTATTCAAAGATAACATTTCGATTAAAAAACACATAATTAGAAATGTTAGATATTTGTTAACATAAAATTCTTTAAATCTGTTTTTTCTCTTATTTTTGAGTCGTATCACATTTTTATCACTAACACTATCACAGTCACTATATCATATAAATGATTGCAGTTTTTTTTCCTGCGTTTCACATAAGTTTCGTGTATTTTTCGGGTGTGGCGATGCAGCGTGAGTTGCAGTGTGCGGCGCCGGGAGAGGCACTGGCGCCCGCAGCGTCTCGACGCTCGCCGCCGTGACGCCGCGTTACCAGGCAACGCGCATCTATCTCGCTGTCTCGTTGCGCCTTATACCACTAGAGATTGCTATACTAGTTTTAGCACATGACTTTACACATTGGGTCCATTCCATTCGTCAATCAAGTCAATTTCTTAAGACCATCTCAAGTATGAATGTTTTATAAATATCTATATCTTTATAGAGTTAGGAGAGATTATGTAGTTATATATTATGTTTTTTTTTTTCATTTTCTTCTTTAAAATTCTTAAATTAGATATTTTTATAAAGATTACGTAATAAATATATTCGCTTAAGGTTCACGGTTTGTAATTCTTTAACGCAGTAACATTATAATTCAAGTACGAAATCAGTAATTGGCATAATCTAACGAATCTAATTGAACTGGAACCCGCTGGGAATGCTGTCGAGCATCCAACACTTTTGTTTTTATTCACTTATCGCCAGTCTGATTTATATATTATAGGGCTCGGCTTGGAATGAAGAAATGTATAATTTTTTTATGTTATTTTTTGTCTGCATAATATCATCTTAATATGCCTCTATTGGATTTTTATATATTGTATTAATAAAATATTTGAATACCATTTACTTTTTTTACTCTTTATTATTTTTGCCTTCAGTGTGTAATATTTTTTTAAATGTATTAAATGCTTCTCACAAGATTAGAAACGTTATATAGCAGAACCCAATGTCACTCTTTATCTAACTATATAAATATTGCCTTAATTAAGATAAGAATCTGTAATTATTGCGTTTAACTAAATACATACTAAATGCGCCATGCACGCGCATAAAAGATATGCAAAGAAGGCTGTAGTAATATAAAATTTTCAATATAATTAAATTCTAATATCTTATCTAAAATAATAATTTTAAATGTACCTATGGAATTACAATTTTAGAAAAGAAACTTAGACGTGAGATCGGGCAACTGACGATGTAATGCACTTCCGTAAACAAACCTTGCATTAGCAAGTAAAAGCGGCTATTATCCCCATGTTAAATATAAGAACCTGTGCATATGCTACCTTTGTTTACTTTATTCGCGTTCAAAATATAATCTTCCCGTATTACGTAATACTTCTTGTCTTGATTGAGAAAGTTCAAATTAAAAAACTACTTCAGTATTTATTTGTTTTATAAATTACTAGCGGACGCGCGCAGCTTCGCCTGCTTATTGCTTAGGGGTGAATTCTAATAAACCATGAAACACGTGTTCAATGAAATATTTTTAAGAGTCTCAATTTCAAATTTTATAAAAATCGGTGGCGATTTAAAGATTTCTCCATATTAATTCTCAACCCCTTATTTGCACCCCTAGGAGATGAAATGAACCACGAAACATGTATTTAATGAAATACTTTCTAAGAGTCTAAGTTTTAAATTTTATAAAAAACGGTGGCGATTTAAAGGTTT
>FAPY01028247.1:8287-21117 GCA_900067975.1 Heliconius heurippa
GTCTCGTCTGATTAACATCGCCACAATATACGTAGCCCACAACGATTTTGGGAGGGATAGACAATTAATACACAAATTCTTACAATTTTTTTGTTTGAAACAATGTTACCTAGATACACACAGCAGGGTCGACAAAGGGAACTTGGGAACCTAGTGTTGAAACACTGCGCTGTGCCTCATTACCAGAGCGACAAATTGAAAATATCAAATATTTAATTTCCCTGAGTAGGAATCGAACCAACAAATGTCATGTCATGTTTAATCACATCCTCATGCCATAATTTTTGGCTAAAAATTGTTGACACTCTATAGAAAAAAATATTAGTGTATAAAAACAAAGACAGGAAATTGACTGCAGAGCTTGGACAGTATTCCAGTAGTGCAGGTTTGAGGCTCGCTCATGTTTCGAAATAATTTCCTTTTTTGGTTATAAACATCTAATTTTGTTTACATTTACCTTGGTCCAGGTTTGGGTTTTTCATCTCTTTTAAGCTTTTCAATTATTTCTTTAGTATCCTCTATGGATAGGTCTTCCTGTAAATGATTTAAGTTGTAAAACATTCAATACAATACTCAAAAAAAATTGATAAATAAAATATATATTAAAACTTGAAGTTATAGGTATACCATTTTCAGTGTTAAGTAAATGGTTTTGGGTTTGATTTCGACTTAAGGGGAAATTATTTAAATTATTTTGATTTTGCAGTTCTCTTTTCTACCCTGTGATATATATTTTTTCTATAGAATGATGTAAAATAAAATTACTTACATAATAATCATCATTGACTTGTACCATGGGTGCATTGACACAAGCGCCTAAACATTCTACCTGCAATATAAATTAAATATTATAACTATTAATACAGTATTGTCAGTATGAGGCCTTTTGTGGTGCCAGGGCACAAAGTGTGTCTGTAGTCTGTAAACACTACTGGTTCGACAGGCACTGTAGGAAATGAAATATTTATTTAAATTTAAATTTTCATTTCTTCGCCCTGGTCTCGAGGTAAAGCACACAGCCTCAACCTAAAAAGACCTTGGGATTCCTCACATACCTCAGAAACTGAGAACTTCCCGCAAGGGCTATTTCCACCCACTTCACAGCCAGTTGCTTCTTTGATAGCTTGTAACACAGCATCGGAGCCTCTCAACCAACATGGTGTTGTTGTGCATACTTGAACGTGATATTTGCCTATAGGTCTCCTGGAATAATATGATATAATTGTTTTTTTATTGTATTACATTGAATTAGTTATGGCCACTCTCAAATTTCTTTCTGAACCTTTTGCACATTGTATACTTAGGAATAAAATTATTAAAGGTAAGAAAAATTAAAAAGAAAACCATATTGTATTTATTAAAACATTTTAGTTTGGTTGTTTAATTAAGACGTTGTGAGCATATACAAGTTGAGTACAATTAATTTTGCCTATATCACACTGTATGAAGAACACATAATATGTGTCCAGCATATTATGCTAGTTGAAAATGTATTGGTCAAAACAGTAAAACAATAAATTTTACTCCCCACTTACTTCACTCCAATATTTTTACTAGCCTCACTTATAGTAATGATAAGTTTTTGCAACTACTTTTACTATTTGCTAAATATAATTTTTAATAATGATGATAAACATATATTTTTTAATTTTAATCTAATCATGATTTCAAATTATATGTAAATATTTAGTTTCATTGAAAAACTTGACCTTACCTAATGAACATAGTATAGAATGTGGCCACTTCATAAACCCTCATGCGGGGCAAATTTAATAGTTCAGCAACTTTATGCATAGCAGATATTGGTAACCAGCCTCCATTTTGACGCTGTGCTAGATCTAATAATGGAATCATAGCTCCTCTTTTATGACCATCAGGGTATATGGCTAAGAGTGCATCAGCACGCTGTAAAATATATTTAAGTTCATAGGTTACCTAGCTATCAACATAAAATATCTTAACAATAATATTTTAATCAAACTTTAAAATATCTAAATAATCAATCTATTAGGAAATATTATAAAAGTTAACATTTACAATAACAAATTTAAAAATTTATTCTAAACAAATGAATGTCAAAACTACCTGTTTATTTTCCGGTGAGAATTCAAATGGTATATTTGGATTGTCTTCGGGGGTGTCTCGGTGTACAAATAAGCTATCATGTTGTAAATTAGCAGTGGTTTGCAGAGCCCGCGATGATACTCTCCACTGAAAAATTTACAAAAATTTTCTTAACTTATATTTACGAACTGTCACATTGATATTATGTAATTGAGCCCAAAGATTAATTAATAAGTTATAGTATTTTTAAATAAACACACACCAGGCCCTGTACTCCAGACCTAAGGCTGGACAACATGATTTATATATAATTTAATCGAATTTTTATTGCGAAACACTGTTCGCGAACAAACCACTGCTCTATTTTCCTTACAACTTCGACGTAAAACTTTAAGAACTTGTTATTGTGCACAGATTAAAAATTGTATTTTGAATAGAGTTTGTTAAATTTTATATTTTAAATGGAATGTATGTTATTTTTGATGCTTTAAATATTAAAATACTTAGTATTTTTCTATTTAATTACAAACTTTTATTTTTTTAATAACAACATATTTGTAACATATTTTGTAATAGCGTTAGCGCCTGCGTGAATCGTAAAGCAATATATCAAAACAGGGAAATAATAAAAAAAGGTACATGCATTATTTTCTTTTTGTCTTAAATTTTTATTACGTTGTTTAAATGGTGTAACTAAAAATATTAATATTGAAATTATAAAATTTAACATAAACAAATAAAGCTTTTGAAAATATCATGAGAAATTTGTCCATTATAATTTGTTATTTATTTTAACAAATATATGTTAGGTATGTTAATTGTAAAATTTTAATTTAGTATATTTTTATATATATTTATAATCATGATAAATTTGAGTATTTCAATTTTTTAAACTAAAATGGCTTCTAAGAATAAGCACCTTTTTGATTGAACATATTTGAAAATTTCGAACTCATATGAATTAATAAAAATAAATAAAGAAATAGCCCTAATACTCATACATTATTTGTATGGGAAAATTCGATGGAGCTAATAAGTTCCATGTTTTCTAGTAAACCTGGCACACGAGCATAACCAATAAAAATCTTTCTTTTTAAAATCGAACCATAACGTCTCTTAATAAAACGCTATTGGCTTTCGCTTCTAAAGCTAGTTTTACACTTTTAAAACTAGATTTAAGTAATTATAAATTAACATAACTTTTACTACTTTAATAGACAAAAAGAAATACCAAAGTTTATAAAAATCTACGTTTACTCAAAAAAAATCTTTTCTTTTATGCCTAATTATCTTTAAGTTGACGATCATTATTCCAAAAAGAAAATGAAAATAACGATTAAGTCTAGATTGAACCACGGAACAGATATGAATATGAAATTTGTTTTTTTATTACAATTTGGCTGTTTGACTCCCATTGGGCGAACGTGTAGAGCTAACTCGACGTCCATAAAAGGTATTTCTGCCTGCAGTGCACACGCCTACTAGCTCCATGAAAAAAGAATAAAAGTAGAATGAATAGACAGAATTGGCAAAACAACGATGTGGTTGTTATAGCAACTGCCGCACTTGGTTGCAGGCAATAATATTAGGATTATGTTTAGGTATATGTAGGTACTTTCTATTTTAAAACGTATACAAATATACGACGAAATGGTTATCTATTGTTTTAAAGGTTTGCCGAAGAGTACCACTTCTTTTACTTTTTTGGTAGCTAGCTTGTGATTCTACTTGGGAAGCTTTTGGTTATGGATTTTAAGTAAAAAAATCGTAAATTTAACGTAAAATATAAATATAATGTGAGGAGAATCAACAACCTCTAAAATCTAGGTGTACTTTGAAATGCTTGATTTATTTTACATTATATTCTTGATGCTTCATTTTCTTTACATTACACAGTATAAGCGATGAAATTGGATCAATATTTAATTTAATACCACACAACTATTGAAATATACTTGAACATGTGATGTTTCATGTATATTTCATTGTTCCCATATTTTCCACCAGAGGAGAGAGGCTCCCACCTGTAATTCTGTTTGTGCATGTATGTTGTTTATCATTTAGAAATATTTAAAAAAACAATATTGACACAAATATCAGTGGAGCCACAACAAAAAATAGTGTTATATTTTTCTTCAATCATCAACTTAATTATAGCGCCATTGCTCCAGGGTACAAATGCAATTATCTAGTGCTAACAACAAAAAAAAAAAAAAAGAACGACACCGTACTATAAAGTACGTGTTGTATTTAGGGAAAAGTTTAATCGATCGCCGGTAAAATTCGGAGACCAATCACCAAAAGCAATTGGTCACGCGGGCTGGCCAGTCTATTCGTTCAGAAATTAGTTAACGGCATCTCTGGCACTATTGATAAGAAAATGGTTCAAAGTAGGCGCCGCTTTGGTGTACATAGAATTTTGGTTTTAGAAAGCATATTGTTGATGTTGAAAATATCTCTATCTTGAGATAAGAGTGAAAATTAAAGTTTAGTGTCAATGGCGAGGCACGATGAGAATCGTGTGTTCGGATGTCCGAAAAAAAATTAGTTATTATTGTAAACTTATTGTCATTTCAGTTGGCCTAGTTTTGGTTACAGTTACTTTTGTTATATGTAGGTTATATGTATAAATAGAGTATACTTATAGAATAAGAAAATATTCGCTTGTACCGATAATATTAGATGATCGCATCGTCCTTCCGGTTTTCTTTAGCAAACTGAGTTTGATTTCTGAATTTCATCCACAAGGTATTATTAGATTTTTTTTCTTTTAAAATTTAGCACTTATATTATGTAAATACGATTGGTAGATATTTAGCAGACAAAATTGTTATAACTGGAAATTATGTCTCCTGCTTAAATCAAATTTAAATCGGTTTCACTCGCCGTATCCCGCACACAACAGCGTAGGCAGAGGGAACCTAGTGATAAGACACTCTGCAAGACACTTTCCGCCGAATTCTGGAAGCATTCCGTGTTGTGGTGGAGCTCATCGCCACGCTTAGCATCGACACCAGAACGAAGAAAGGAAAATATAAATGTAAATAAATATTTCATTTCCTCGAGTGGGGATCGAACCCGCGTATACAATTACATTTTGTGGCGACTGGCCTCGTCTCCTGCTTACACTATGCTAAATTAATAATAAACTATAATAAATTTAAAAAATAACGTAGACATTTATATTAGCAAAGCCCACGTCAACATGGTGGCCATCAAGAAACTAACATAAACGAAATCGATTGGCTGTTAAATTTGTAATTAAATTCGCACAAATCTCTTCGCATACAGCATCTGACGTAATGGTAGGGTCGTTTTGACCTTTAACTTTTTATGAGCTTTTGGAATTATGCTAAACATTCGACCTACAGACGTTCTAAGAACCAGGTAGGTATTCGACTCGTAGTAGTAAATAGTTATAAATTATACAAATATAATGCTATTTTTAGTTGTTGTCAATTGAATTGAAGAGCAAATTAGACTTATAAGTAAGAAGTAATAGTTCGAAAGTAAGTACTCGGTAAAAGTTTTTATATTTGGTGTGATTCTTGTGTTCTGGAGAATTATGAAAAATTGTTTCTAATAATATATTTTAAAAAATTTTAGTCTCCTAGTTTATAATAAGGAGCACGTAGAGTTTAAGACTGCGTGTGCGGAACCCAACATCGTAAAATTTTATTAACACGGTATAGACAAAGACATGTACAATATTAAATATTTTTAAATTCCCCAGACAGCAATCCGATGAATGAATATTAAAAAAATATATATTTTTTGAATTTTCTTAAACATCAATTAGCCATTGTTATAAAAATATATATTTTTAGAGAAAAACGAAGAACTATTCGAATACCGTACACGTCGTACCTATAAATCTTTACCTATCCAATATTAAAGACACGTGTAAAACTAAAGAAAAAATAACATAAAAATATCACTTAATTCATCAAATCATTCTCAGAACAAGAAGTAACGTTACAAAACTGATGTTAAAATAACGTTCTGTCGAAAATCACATACTTGCCTACCATATATATAATATATACCTACCATATAGCTAACTTCACACGCGATACCAACATTTAGACAGATGGACGTAGAGTAATTGTAAATAAGTAGTCTTAAATTATAGGTCCCTCCTATGTAATTGATTTTTATTGTACGTCTCGTTAAGTGGCAGAGAAGAGAGCAAAGAAATATTTAACGCTCTTGCGTTGCCTTTGAAATTGCTTTATATTATGTTATGGCTTCATTTGAAAGTATTTTTTTAAGTTTAAGTATTTTTTTAGCCTTTCGCCTTTCCGCATCAGGTCAATGAAATCAGGCATATTATGTTGTATTAAAACTCTAGTCTCATGTCGCTATCTTCAGGACCTATAAGATATAGTATGCCTATGCCCACTTATAGGCTTAGAAAAATAACTACGAATCCTAAAAGAAATTCGAATTCTAATATAAATATTTATTAAAATTTCTGGTCTTCACTATTTATAACAATAATAACTAAAACAAGTAGAATACATCACTGAAGTTGGTTTTTTTAGCTCAATCTTTCCGTTGCCCGAATGAGGAAAGAAAATGTCATATCACTCTGTTTTCCGCTTTCTATCTATTTAATAAGAATGAATGTTAAGTAACACTAAAAGTCCCTTGTTTAGCAAATTCTAGCAATAGGCTTTGTCATGCACCACATAAATCATGATTTCTTTTATTGCTGTTTCGAATGAGGGTAGTTTGGATTCGATCATTCAATATACCTCTAAAGTGAATAAAGTGGAGGATAGACTGGCTACGACACAACTATCTGTACTTTCATTTTAAAGTTATTTATCGGTAGATATGTCTTGTAAGTTTTTTACAATGAGAAATATGTAAAATAATATTTTCAAAAATCTAGACCAGACCAAGCTAACATTCAAGATCCTTATAAAATATTATTAGATACGTAAAATATACACAAATAAAATTCTAAGTCTAGGTAGGTAACCTATGTTAAAAATAATAAAAGATGAACCGACTGATAAAAATTAAGATTTATGAATCTATAACAAAAAAAGAAACAAAATACAAAAGTAACATGTTTTACACAAAAACAATTGAATTTGATCTACATTCATTATAACATGTTGGCGTAGGAGTTCAACGGCACAGCCTTCTCTAGGTTAAATTATTTTCGCATTAGTGCATAAAAAAGCCCGACTGCGTTACGAAGCAGTTTAATAGAAACATTAACTTACGTTTATGTACGTAGGTTTTTAAATATAGAATCGTATACTACTTGTTTGTTGAGAGCGCTTAGTTTTTATGAGGTTTTATTAATTTTGTGTTGAGTATAGTTCGTAATTTTGAGTTAATTTGGTTTGGTTAGGTTAATAATCGTTGAATTACAAGGTTTTTAGCGTCGTAGGTAGAAAAACTTAATAATAAAAAATCCAATGGTGTCCAGTTTCAATGGTGGGGTGATTTTAAATTCGGATTATACTTTTCAAACAAAAATAATTGATATATTTTCTATTTTTGCATTGTACCAAAGGCAAGATCTCGAACGGCGCACTTAATATTTTTTGGGTGAATATAGAACAGAGTGTCTCCACTCTACCTGCACTACACTAGGTATTTCAGAAATGGTGTGAACTTAAAAAAATTGAATTCATAATTCTCAATACGATATTTTATTTACACGTGCATTTGTTTGATGTTCATATGATTATTTCTGTTTTTTCCCCCCGCTTATGTGTGAAAGTTTTCTCTAGAGTGCAATAATTATAAAAAATATAAAAAATAAATGATTTTAATTTGTATAATAAATGTTTAGGCAACATATCTTGATAAAAATAAGGTATGAAAATCAGACATTAATTATTATTAAATGACTATAAATTTGTCAATCCCTAATAAACCAAACGTATACGACATCCATAATCAACACTCATCATTTTAAAAATCGAATTGTTACCTGTTTAAAAACTGGTTTCAACATCTCACATTCACAATAAAACCACCAGAAAAAAGAAAAACTCAAAATCGATACTGAAAAATCGATTACACGACGCATCCACGCACCATAATTACGATCCACGACGCGACCTTGCCGCTTGCCGTGAAAAACCAAAAAAACCTGACCTACATACACGTTGTGTTAAAATAACAGAAATAATAAGACAAAATAATAATAAAAAGGCGGTACGGAATCGAAAATAAAAATAATAATCACAAGATTACGGTTACGCGGCGTAGCGGGCAACTTTTTCATTCACGCTCCGGTAGGATAGTCTTTTTAACCATGGTACGTGCCTCGGTCGTTCGTTTTCTTCGCGATCCTCCTTTTTTAATCATTTCTCGAATATGGAACGTTGTTTTTATCGTTTTCCCGGCTCGGATCCCATTCATGGGTTCGCCTGTTGGACAATTACGTCCTCGCGTCGGCCATATTTTAAATTACGCAAGCGAGTTATATTTTGATGACCCGCACTCGTAAATTTGCGGTTGCTAGTTGAAGTTTTTCTTTTTCGGTGTTGGTACGACCGTTTGGCGGGGCTGTTGACGTCTTTTAGTTCTAATATGTCTATGGCCAGATTGGTATTTAGCGGTTTTTGTGATTTGGACGTTTTGGCTGTCAATTTTCATGTATGCCTAGTTTTTTTTATTATCTAGTGCACTTTCCATAGCGTACAGAATGGAATCGAATCGTCTTAACGGATCGCTTCGTTTAGTTAAATTGTTTTGAATATAAAAAAATCCCCCAAATAAAGATTGTACCCCTAAGCATTGCGAAGTTCTCAATCTCAATATAATTTTCATATATTATCTGTGCTTACAAAAACTTTTTAATAAGTAACATTTAAATGAAGAAATACTTACTTATACAACAATTCACAAACAAAAGCAATCACAGATATTTTCTATCACGTACCTAATATTTTTTATCATCTATTCTAAATAGCGGTATACTTTTTGGTGATAATTCCTTATTAAATCCAATTTAATTCCTTCCTGGTTTCGCCTCAACGCTTCGGCTAGAAAGTCTAGGCAATAACGCTTTTTACTCCGCTTTTTACTGTCGCAACTGTCTTTTTGTATCGAGTGCTTTAACACTTGTCGCGTGGCGGCTTGTTATAGTGGAAATTATTTAAAATGGCACATTTCTTGGACGTTTTAGATATTTCCTATGATAAATAATTATAAATTGTGAATTTCTAATGCGGATAATGATCAAAGTAGCAATTTATTACCAAAGAAAAAAGTTACTAAAGTAAAAAAAACCACTTTCAACATAAACTACAATAACAACAAAATTTTAGAAAATCTAATAAATTAAATTTTCAAAAAACTCATACATTATATATACTATTCTAACTCCATTAACTGCTGAACAATTCAAAAGGAAATAGACACATTTCACTTAGACTCTACGTTTTGGAGTTTAAATTTAAAACCACGGCGCTTGAACGACTGGCTACTGCCCGGTACACAACGCCGCAAGTGTACAAGTAAGACAGGATACACACTTGTGCTGGGCACGGTTCCTTCTCGGTCCTATCTCATAGGTACTCTTGTATGAGAAATATTCTTAAATGCGAAATTGGACTAGAACTTGACCGAAAGCTCTCCTGTTCAGTGTGACAATCTGATTTGCTACTTACCGTTAGTGCACTTTGGTGTTTTTACATATACAAATAGGTAAAAATATGTGTATTGAGAATCATCTGAATGCATTTATTTTCATATTTTGATTTAATTCAATGGGATTTGAAATCATACATTTTTAATCATCTGTACGTTGTACGGCTTAGGTCTAATAAGTTTAGTAAAACCACTAATTACTAACAGATAAAATTTCTCTTTGTCATATTTGTAATCCTATTTATAACCTAAACAACCTAAATAAATTATAAAAAATTTAAAAGCATCTAATGTAAAGGTATTTTGATTGAATGTATTAGTTTTAGATTTATATACATGCATTGTCTTGCTAACCAAAAACACTATTACTTTTTGCTGGACACTAAAAATAGAAACAAACACTTTTTTGTGGTGTCCAATACATAGATATATAAAATAAATCAATATACTCACTACAAAATTAATTAATACTATAGTACTAAAAACGGATTATTCAGGACTTCCTTTGCACGATCACGCCCAATTTAAAACTTAATGATATAATTGGAATTAAATGCGTTTAACTTTTGTATTATAATGGTTGACGTTTAATTGTTCTGACAAGCTCGGCTGTGGTGGACGAGGTGTCACGTTTTCAATTATCTTTATCGCAAAGAATATAAAAATTATATCGTATATAAAAAGTAATCTTAGGAGGATAAGATTTAAATTTAATCTTTTACTATATTTTTTTGGGCAGCTGGAATACAGCGAAACATTACGTGTTAAGTGGCGCCAAATCTTGTTAGCAGAGAACAATTCTTTCCTCGAATGGGAATCGAACCCACAACTGTCGCTTACTATCAGACGCTATGACACTGCGTCACGGTGACCTCATTATAATTTAGATTTTAGAAACTTATAAATTACAATATTCAATTAAATTATACTGAGAGTTCGCCTTAACCATTGTCTGGATATAGGATAAGTAGATGTAGAGGGCACATAGTGCTAGTTCGCTCCTTTTACCACTTTTACTCACTAAGAAACGACTATCCTACATACTGTTGCCTCTTTTATGTATATATAAGATATATAAATAAAAATATTATATGTATACGTAAAAGAAACACCATTTTATCACAATTAACAAGTAAATAGAGCAAGTAGATGCATGAAAATATAATATAAAGGCAATTAAACTTGTATTACGAGTCAGCTATTGTTGTTCGTATGAATAAACTAATTTAGACACGCCCGTCTGTTGAGCTACTGAACTGATTTATATTTTTTATCTGTATTTTTAAATTGTCTATGGTATAATTGTAAAGAGGTTTCTTATAATTAAAATTAGAATTAGATGTCTAGACGGAAAATACGATATAAAATAAAGTTTATTATATTACAAATTGTAAATTGTGTATAAATATAATATTTTCGATGTAATTTTATAATATATGATATATTTATTTTATCATTTACGTTCAATATTTTTTAATTGGCTGAATATAAATATGTCTTATCACACTGTCGTGAAAAATTATTTAAGTGAAATATATTATCTGTGTCCAAATAAGCGCCTAAATTAAAGTTGTGTTATTGATATGTATAAAAGAATGCAGAATAGTTATTCTATTTTTGTTGAATATCTGGTCCAGAGGGAACTCTGGAATTACCTAGCTTCTGGAAAGACGCTAGGTAATTCTTATTAGAAATTAAATCTTCCTCTTAGTGGAAAAAACGCGTTGAAATCGTTTATATAAGGAAAAACTGATAAGAAGTGTGCGTATTAGCGGTTATCAAAATAAAGTTTTTTTTTATTTAATCATATATTATAGTTCTGTATAACAAATAACTATAATTTCGAAAAACAAATGTAGCTAACAATTTATTTCGAAAAGGTCATAAAAATATTTTTACTACAGCTGTGACGAAGTTAGTTTACTTGTTAAAATCGAAAACATCACATTTCTATCCTAATAGAGATTGGTTTTTCATTATTTATTATAATCTGCATCTTTGCATTTACTAAAGTTGGAATTCATCCTTGTCTGTACATGGAAGATATATGACAAAATATATTAGTTGGGGCATTTATTAATGTAATAAAAGCCTAAATAATGTTTTTTTTAAGTTTTTGTCAGTTTGTCTGGTTTCGTTTTTTCCTGCTAATCCCAGAAAGGGATGAACCAATTTAAATGCTGTTGCACTATTGTATTTTGGCAAACTTCCCTTAACATTTAGTGATTGTTTTCTATATATTCAGAATTGTGTGGGATAATATTGCTACAAAATTATTGTTTTATTGAGTTTATTATTGTTGGATATTGTCTTCAAAACGTTAATGTTATTAGAACACGAATTTAATTCAATGAGAAAATAAGTAATTGAGTAGTACACGCAGGCGTAGCCGCGGACGGTATCTATACAATATACATTTATTATTTAAAAACGTTAACATTCATTTTAAGTAATCAAACGTCAAATAACATTTTTAATCACTAACCGCTTTGAGTACAATAAGGCCAAATTCCATACAGCCTAATGAACAAATTTAAAAATCATAAAAACCTTTTTTCAGTGACCAACATATATTATAATATAATATACAATTTACGTTAGAGGCCATTATAGTCGCCACTGGCAACGCATTTAGTCATCGTTCCGAGTAAAAAAGTAAAAATAGCTGACCAGACTCTCATCTCGCTTTCAAGGCCAAGATCTGACTTTAGAACGAAACAGATATACGGATCCACTAAAGAAAGAGAAAGACATAAAATACAGTGTCTTCGTCCTTTGAAAAGGGAAAGTGGTAGTCCAAGTATAGGTAAGAGTGAGATGAAAAAATGTCCAAAGGGTTGAGAGATAGATGTATTAATTTGTATGTGTACGAAAGAGATAGAAGAAACCGGTTAATTTTGAAGGGCCCAGTGCAGTGCGCCCGCGTTATTTATGATTATGTATTGATTTCAACTGAGTTATGATCGGGATAACAAAGAAAAAATGTTATCCTCCCTAAGGAGGAGGTTCAGGTTACGTAGTATCGGAATCTGCTTAAATGGCTTCCTCTTACTAGATAGGTTACAGGGTAGAAATCGATACACCCAACTTGGTATGGCTAATCGATAATTATTTTTGCAGAATAAAAAAATCAGCTTCACGCT
>FAPY01028275.1:0-13970 GCA_900067975.1 Heliconius heurippa
TTTATTATATTAGTATAGATCTAATTTATAGTTTATATTTTGTTGTGAAAAAATGTATAGTTTAATCGATGCTGTGTTGACGTCACTACTTTTTTTGTAGATATTTATTACATTTTCTTAATACATGTAGGTATATCGCTTTTGAACAAAAATTTTTTGATGGTAAGAACAAATATGACAAATTATATTTACAGCATATTACAATAGTTATTAACCTTCAGAAGACATCTTAATAAAAGTGTGGTAATCTTGCTCGATGTCAAAATATAAGCTATTCATAAGTGACAGACGTTAAGTGGTAAACTCATAACCCTAGTGAGATGGTCTGGCTTTAGACTTTAACTGAAATATGGCCTATATCAGTAACAATAGAGTTCAAAATGCTGTACACGTAATGAAAATTCGATTTCAACTATAATACAGCAGTGGCATAGTATTAAAGTTAGAATGATATCTTGAACGATATCATCAATTTTTATATGCTTATGATACTTTGAATGTAAAATCATTGTTTGATAATTTTGAATATATATTAGGCGTATATTTTACAGCATATATTTAAAAATATACAGTAATTTTATCGGGATTTACGTACGCGTCGTACGCTTGTCTCCTACGCCAGGACTGGCCTCATGGTACTCGTATATGGACAAAATATAGATAGATATGTTTTTACTATATTTTGTAACTACCTAAAATAATTAGGAAGATAGATATACCCGTATTCTAAAAATAGATTTAAATTTCAGTGTTTCTTAAGTGACATTAATATGTAAATTTTATTTATTTAAGTATAGAAAGATTACAAAACAGGTGGGAGTGTCGCATAATAATTCAATTTCTTGTACTTAACACTTTTGGATCGTTCCCAAATGTACACTTTTCCTCGTTTCTTATCTAAAATTATTTTATTTTGTCGCTGAAGAAATATTAAATCAGTTCTATAGAATAACGTATTTCCGTTTTAATGTTAGAAATAAAATATAAATCTCTTAGACGTCGATTTATCGCATTCATTTACAAATTTCGTGCTCGTTTCGGCTGAACGAATTAATGTTAATTCTGATATAGAATGTTTTTATTTTTCTACTGAGCAAATCTTTATTAAGAATAAAATGGCACGTATATATATAAACATACGTATGCTTAGTAGCCCCGTTTGTATAATTTATAAAAAAACTAAAATAAAATTGATAAACGGCGATATTTTCAACAATAGCAACATTTGCCGTAAAAGCTTATTAAGCACGATATCCCATAACATATTTTGCCAAAATGAATTCGGGCCCGCCCATTAATTCTCATACAAACGACTCGTCAGCGTCAACTTGCTGTGATGGCCGCTCTCACATGCCAGGTCGACGATTATGAGAAGAGATGGTACGAGGCAGAATTACCTGAAAAAATAAAACAAAATTGTTTTTACATTTTTGTTAACTTTTTTAATGTAAAATTTTGTTTAAAATGTAGATAACAAGTGTTGGTAAACCATTTTATAATGTACTTATAGTTAACATTAACTTGTTTAAACAAAATGTATTTAAAATATTTTTAGTATGAGCGGGATGCTGTAGTAGAGATGGATACTCTACCATTTAAAAAACTTAAGACATCACACCACTGCTTATAAATATGGGATGTTTAAAAATTACCCAGTTGAAGAAAACAACAAACTTATTATTTATGATTTTCCATGTGAATCTTAAAACCTTTTGCCATTCACGATATTTCAATACATTAGGTACTTAGTCAGCTGTCGATGCAATCACACGCTGCTTGATAGCGAAGCAATTTGAGCGTGAACTGAACAGAATATAAATTATATTTTCATTAACCTTTAGATTAAAAAAACAAAAAAAAATAAAAAAAGTTTATTATAATTTATCTGAATAAAAAAATCAGATAAATTATAATAAACTTGTATTTTTGTTTTCGAATCATTGCGGGTTGACTGGCGAATCTCAAGGCCGCCTTCGTACCAGAGCCCAGAATTGAAAATATTAGTAGCTAATAATTCATTCCCCCGAGTGGGAATCGAACTCACAATTTTCGCGTTTACATTCATATACACCTAAGGGGATAAGTTCCCCCCACTTAGCCTCCTTGCTCATTGCTCAGTTACTTCTTTACATTTTATCAGACATTCGTCTTCAACACTCTACTTTCAAAATGTCATAAGAAAATTAAACTTGTATACAGTTACATTGTATTTAATTTAATTATGTAAATAAAGGATAGGCAAGTTTCTTACTACCGCATTGTTACTACGCAACGTTTGAATATTCATGTCGCAACCTAAAAGCGTTTGTTGATAACTCGATTTATAATAATTTATAGCAGACAGTGTCAGGGCGGAGATGAGGATCAGAGAAAAATCATAAAATAATATATATCTATGTATATTACTTATTGTTGATAAAATAAAGTAAAATGTCTATATTTTGGTTTTATTAACTTTAATTTTTTTTTGGTTGCTCTGGGTACGATGTGGCCTATTTATAATATTTTCTGGGTATATAATTGATATTTCTCACTGTTTTACTAATACTCTTATTTTATGATAAGAGAGTATACTGATGGGTACCAATTTCAAATAAATACTTTCAGTTTTAGTGTGTAAATTTCTATAATAATGATATCTCTCAATAGTGTCGGATTGTCCTCCTACCTCTTGGTAATTTGTTGCGTTTGTTTTTTTTTAATGTTTTTTTAATATATTTTTCTTATATAATTCTTTGGAAACTTGAAAATTTTGTATTTTTAGAAATAACTAAAGCTTGGTTTAATATCTCTGTTACTGTTTAAAACTCTGTCGGCAAAATTCCAACAAAAATTTATACATGAAGTATAAATTTATACGTGTGAAGACAGCGTAAATGAATAGAGTCATATTTTATGCAGAGTTACGAGTACATAAATGCTATAAATTTAAAACGCAATTTTTTATTTTAAAACCTTTTATAGCGTTGTACTCTATTGAGTCTGCTATTGTATAGGTTTTGACATGGAAGTAAATGGGTCGTTCCAGTAGGCTGACAAAGTTTACTAAATTCAATAGTGGTGCTTTTGTTTCACATGTTATTTGTTTTTCCACTGAAATTTTAACGATTTTATATCGCCATAAAAGTTTTTTAATTGCAATTGCTGCTATATACCACTTGTAATTGTGTAGTTGTAGTGTACGCCTCTCTTTGAGCTCTTTGTCGTACAATTTTTCTCAATTTGCATAATAAAATAGGAGTGTTGTATGAGCTTGGCTTTGTGTCACATTCTATACGATAAAGCATTTATTATATTGTAAGTGGTATAATTTTTGGAATACTCATACACCCATCTACACATACATGTCTTTACGCATTTCGGGCGTGCTGCAGGGTGAACGATAACGTTCTAATAATAAATCAAATCTTTCCCTTCCCCCCGTTCAAGTAAAAAGGCGCCAAATCTGGGTAGGGCCTTACCCAATATGAAAAACTGTATTTCCTTTAATTTTATATATTTTTTTTATTTAATACCAATCTCGAATACGAATATAGGTGTTTTTTTTCGTGAATTTGTTTTATATATATTCCTCGCGCGTCAACCCATATCTTAGACTCCCAATTCTTAGGGTTGAAGAGCTAGCTTATTTCAGCGTTACTCCACTTATCAGACTCATATACTCGCGGAGGCTGTGTATGCTGTGCATACTAATTATTTCAAGTATGGTATGTGATAACGTTATACCCCTACAATTCATATATACTACATGTGGAAAATATCTCTCTCTTTTTGGCAACATTTTTTTCATTTCTATATGTATTTGAATGTATTGCATATTTAATCATTATATTTACTGACAAAAGAAACTTTTTAGCTTAATACTATTGAAAGGCGACAAATTTAAAAATTTAATGAAATATAAAACTGTTACGTTTATCCTTTTTCGTTCGCAGAATACAAACAAATACAATATTTTCATCCAGTAAAATTGGCTGAATGCATAAAATTTAAATAAAAAAAACACTAGCATTTGTAATCTACCAGTGCAGTGATAATAACTTTGTTACTTTTTGGCAGAATTACATATCCATATCCCTGCTCGTTTCGCTTTTATTGATATTATACGATTGATTGACAATGTCGATAGATCAAAGTCCACAAATATCTATAGCAAACAGAAACTGTGTAAAATATAATCAAAGCGGATTCCGATTTCTTATGAAGGTGAAATAGGCGGGACATAGGACTATGGCAGTTGTTATGTGAATACTCGTTACGTATTCGTCTTTCATGTAGATTTATTTTAGGGTTATATTTTTTATCCAAAATATACGACAGTTAGCAAAAAAAATATAATACATTTTATGTTATTATTAACTTTTTTATTATTTTATGTTCGAAAATGTTCGAATCATAATTAAGCTTATTCAAGGTTCCAAAACACGGCTCCTTATTATTGTAAGTAATTTGAAACATGAAATTGTGTTGCTCAAACTAGCTTACTTGTAAACAAGTTGTATGTTGTATAATGAATAAACATTTCCAGTCTTCAAATTCACTTATTTTCCATTTACGATTCAAAGTCTCGTGCCTGCCTCGTCGGCCTGGGTAATCATGGCTTCGTTTGTTTTATCATAAAATCAGCTTCACGCTGTATTCCGCAGCGGGGTAGGTAGAGGAAACCTAGTGGTAAGACACTCCGTTCCCCACTTTCCGCCGAATGGAGGCATTGCGTGGTGTCATTATTAGATAAAAAAGTAATGAAACTAAAAAACCTTACACTTTGCCCTATGCTATATCTAGAAATTTTATATATGATGTAGAGGGTATACTACTAAGAACTATCCTTATTATATAGAAGTTATGTTATTGCACTTTTTATCTACGAAAATAAAACGGTTTTTGTGTTCTCACACCGTACGTTGCATAAAGCTGCCTAGAATAAACAATCTAAGATGTACAATGTACAAAGCATTGTACGGGGTATTTTAAGCCGCTTTCGAAAATAGTCAGTTGTGTTTCGGCCATTTATATAAGCTGCTTTATGTAGAAGTCCGTATTATTATAAATATTGTTGATCCTAAATAAATTATGTCTACAAGTTAAATTCGACTACACCCCTCGTTTGTGGCTTTCATCTTCTCTCGAATGAATTATTAAATTATTATAATTAAATAATTTTCGTGAGTCCGTGTTTTCCACATATAACTGCCGATATATATTTTTTCTGTCTTTAAAATTGTTTTGTACCATATTTTACACCAGTCCTTGTAGACCACAAATTGTATAAATACGAGCTTATGTACTAGTTGGCACGGGTCGTAGCACTAAAGCTTTGATCTACAATGTGCTACGAGATGCCAGCATCTACGACGCCGGGCTCTACGAATATCCTTACATTTATGCTTACAATAAAATTATTCATGTTAATCGCCCGTAAAGGTTAGGTGATTGTTAGGAATACTGTTAAAATTGTGCAATTTTTAATATTTTTCTTTGTAATTTAAACACTAATTATTCTTTTTCGATAGAAATATGTAGCGCTTATTAAATAACAACTGTTGATAAGTAACTTAATATACCATATCTACGCCAGAGTATTTATCAATGTCAAGATATGGCCTCGAATATCAAGAATTCGTTGTGCTTACTAAGTATAGAAAACTATTATTTTTTGTCATGATTAGGCTATTATTCATAAGAAAATGTATATTGGAATATATTGCAGGAGAGCTGGTGTTTTTTGGTAATATATTTAGTTTTGAAGAAAAATATTTATTATTTCTCTTTCACTATTTACACAATATCGAGTTAGTTTCACCGGTAACAAATAACGTTTAGTTTAAATATTTGTATTTTTTACGAACAAAAGCAAATAAATCCTTTTAAAACTATTCAAAATCTTTAATATGGTAGAGTAAGTGAAACTTAATGACCTCATTATACGAGTTCTGTGGCAAACACAGAACGTTATCTCATCCTAGAGAACTAGAAACTAGCGCGTCGAATTAAAATATGAAGTTCAAAACATGCTCGTATAGTCCAGACCGCAATACGAAATATCAGTGCCAAGCGACCGACTTACGTACTAAATAACGAGATTTGTGTCTGCGGGCAGTTTTGCCATAACTGAGGTTCAATTTCGTTTGAAATTCTGCTCTATTTTTTAATTTTTATTATTTTTTTAGTTGAATGGCAGGTTGATATACAGTTGCCTTTGTTCGGATGAGAATCATTGAGCGAGCTAAATGGCGACTTTTATTATCGTTTTACAATAGGGATGTTATTTCGATACTATGAAGTGGATTGGGATTTGAGTTATTTTTTTATATCGATACTTTTTGTTTTAACTATGCGTTGGCAACATAATTGTGTGCGGTCGAAGCGAAAATTGTATAATAAACTAAAAATCTGCAGAAAAACATTTTATTTTATGTAGTGGAAAGTAATTTTATGTGGAAATCAAGAATGTACATTATTTTTTTAATTTGATATTTTTTTCAGATCAATCTTATATATAACCTTACTAAATCGTTTCATATTTATGCAAAATAATATATTCGTTTATTATTTACGGAAAAATAATATTTAAATATTACATGAGGAAATGCGAATATTTTCCTTACGTTAATTAAACTTAAGTGTTGTTGATTTTCTACTTTCTATTCTATAGTATAGTACTACCTTTTTATATTAAAAATCCGTAATAAACTTGCATACGATCGCATTAGGCTTGATTACATAATTAACTAATACCTCCGATAAAATGTTTTCATTTACTTTAAACAATTGCATGTGCTTTAATTGTGTCACGAGGCGACGTTCCGTTTATTTTATACGTCCATTTTAATACATTCTAATTACTTCTGTCTAATAACATTTAAATGTTAACAAAACAGACCGGCCATTGATGAGAAACACTGAGAATTTAAATGGCATTATGAAATTTTGTAGTGAATAATTTTACAGCATCAGCTTATGCTGTAATTAGAGTTTTCGTTGTTAGTATTAATGAACCAAATTCGGAGTTGTTCCTCCAAATTTTTATAATGTATATTTTATTAAAATATATATTTTAATAATAAATATATATTATATTAAAATATAAATTTTAAGTTACATTTATTATAAATGATTATAAAGTTTATTTAAAAAAAATATTTTTGAGTTTAACGAATATTAACGGTTTATTTTAACGACACAATCACATTTCCCGCAAACACCCAATTTTAAATTTAAAACGGTATTCGTAATTTAGTTATTCAAACAATTTTATACAATAATAATTAATTAATGTTTACTTGTTTCAGGTAATTATCAATTATGCAGAATGTTCAACTTTTGTTAATTTCATCAGAAATGATGATGGGAGGATAGGTAGGTTAAAAGAGGTTATAAAAAATAGCATAATATATATATTATATATATATTTTTAAAACCTTGCTTGAAATCTAATAATTTTATATTAATTATACGAATTTGAGAAAATTATTTACCTAATTATACAAGCGTGTGTGGTGGTATTAAATGTATTAAATATTCATGAGTTTGTGCGACAATGTACGAACACTAATTGAATTTGAAAGATTTGTAAGCGTTATTAGAATTTCAATAATAATTATTGAACTTAATTATTATATAGTATCTAATACTTATTTACATACTTCATATGTCTACTTAATTGCACAAATTCAAAAGTTTTCCTACTATGCTTTTTGTTAATTTTGTTTAGGACTTGTAAAATACTTTTTCGATTTTGATGGCAGTATCGTTCATTGACAGTGAATTATAACTTGGAAAATTATTTTTTTTTCGTATTCTCTGATCTAAATTAGGTTTTTATTATAATATAAATTTTGATATTTTTGATATTTAATAAATTTTGATATTTATTTTATTATAATATAAATTTTGATTTGAATAATGAGTTTTATTGTGGGTTTAAAATGATATCTTAATGACGGTCGTTACGTACATCTGAACGTGGCTAATGGATAAATATTTTAATTCGGTTTTCGAATTGTATATAGTATTTGTACTCATTGTATAAATAATTTTACTCATATCATTCATATAAACTATAAAAGGGTCAAAACAATCTTTAAATCTAAAACAAGTCCTGTAGTTAGTACGATAATTCCATAATTATTTCTTCATAGAAAACACAAAGCAGTCAGACATCGTTTAAAATTCTTTAAAAAACTTTTGAATACATTTTTCTAATGAAAATTATTGTCATGTCAAAACCAAAAGCGGAGCATAGTGACCTACATAATTTAATGCTGCTTTACGAGTATATATTACTAGTACGTGCACTATGTTGTTTTGAAGATGTGTTTTAATTTTTCCGCAATTTCTAAATAAAGCCTCGTATGAATTTTATAATGAATTCTTTCATTTCTTTTTATTTTAAAGTTTTTATTGTATTTAAAATATTTTTTATTTTCTTTTGCTTTGGACTATATTTGTTAACGTGATAGTTCTTGTTTTTATATAATTGTTTCAAAAAATCTCATTATAAATTAGTTTTGATATGTTTTATAATAAAATTTAGGTTATATAATATGATAGAAATGTGAAGTATAGTAAGCTTATGATGAAATAAAAAATTTCAAGATGTTATAAATACAATGTATTAAAATCGTTATTGTAGTTATTAATTTTAACTGTACCCGTCTGACAGAAAACAGAGTTTGAATTAAACAAACAAAACTTTGGACAGAAACAGTCTTTGTATAGAGTTATATCTCTAACTTTCTAACGGAACAGTGTCTTATCTTCTTCCAGTGGTCACCCGGTAGAGGCAGATAAGAGTTAACTTGAAGGTGGAAAGTGGTTCAGCTGAAACTGTAGTAAACGCTCTGTGCATGGCAGGCACGAACTGTTACTGTATAGGTGTGGGTTCAAATTTAATTCCGGAGATTCATATACCTACTTATTTTCACCGTATTCCTTATAAAGCGTTATATTGGGTTCCACCGCTTAGTAAAAAAGGTTATATAATGGGCGGCAAGTGGAAAACTGAGTAACAGGAAAAGGAATAACTTGTGATAATTCTGCAAATTGCAGACTCTTTTCCTTTTGGAGAATGGTGCTAATAGTGCTCTTTCATTTACATGGTAGGTACCTTACGAGGGTTGTTTCTCGTCATATTAACTTAATAATGTGATTTTATCAAATTACTTCGATATTAGTATTCTTTGTCTACTAATGGCGTCGAAGGTCGTTTGTGATAACTTTTATTACCTACTTGTATTATATTTTATAGTATTTTTATAATAATAATGAATATCTCGACTTTTTCTCACCAGAAATAAGTAAATAGTAATAAAATGATAATATTTATTATTTTCATACAATCACAAGCATATATGTATTTTTTTTAAGTACGTAGAAGAATGTATTTGAATAAAAAATTAAACGTTTCTAAGCTTGGCAAGCTTGAAAGGCAAACGCAAGCCAGAGCGACTGAATGACGGCGTCATTGTGATAGTAACGAGACTATTTCTCCTTAAAGGCGACGATGGCCCTCTACTTTAGGTGTTTACGCTTCGCTCGATTACCATTTCAGTCATGAGGCAATTCATTTCTTTACTTTGTGAATATAAAGTATTATTCTAATCTGTTAACACTGTAAAATAAAAAAATCATATTTATAAAGAAACGACGTTAACGAGTTATGGCAAAGTAATTATTTAAAATACTATCTATGTAAACGCTAAGACATAAATTGGTAAAACACGAGATAAATCAATTTTTACTTATTTTCTTCATAAAATCAAATAAATATGTTAATTAATTGATGTTTCATTATACACATTCAGTTTGTGTTTGTAAAGACCGCGTGCCAGTAGCACATGTTCGTGCTTGAAGAATATGAATTACTTTACTACGTAGAGATCCATAAATTTAGTTATACTTTCACACGTATTTAAAGAAAAACACCCGTTGACGCACTACAAATGCAGGACGCTTATACCAGATCTGTTTATTTTTCGCATAACTCGCTGAGTTTAAATTGGGTTCACTAACCGTCATGTATCACCATTAGCTGTGCTATACTTCAAATTTATGGTATGAGGACTTTAATGTCTTTGGGTACAAATGTCTCAATTAAGATAGTTACTTGTGTATTCTTTGAGGAAACTGACAGAAATTGTTGTATTTATTTATTAGACGATTTTTTTTTTATTTAATTTAACCTAAATAATTATTCAAAAGGTTTTTTTACTTTCAAGTCAAAGTGAAAGCTGATATAACACTTCATGAGTAATTAAACTCAAGCTAATCTAGTAAAATACTTTACAAAATATTCTTTTACACATTTAATATTATATAGTCAGTTAAATAACAAAATTTTAGTATTCTATTTAAATGTAAGTAACGCATAATTTAGAACAACAGAAATCAAGTTAATTAGAATTTTTCTTTATATAATATTTCAACATCATTTTAAGAATGGTATTGTAGAGTTTAAATGAGTTAATTTATATATTTTTATTATTAAAATATATCTGTGGCATTGTTTATGTTGTCAATACTCCGCCGAAGCGAAGTGTACTTATTACTTTTAAGAAATTGTTTGAATTGAACTGTTTATTTATCTTGTGAGATGATTCACACTATATAGAAAAAGGTAACGATAAAGTTGAAGTAAATATATAGCTACAACTTTACCGCTATGTACATTTATAGAGAAAACTATTTGTTATTAGTAATGAATTTAGACAGAATCTTTTTCCCGTCTATAGTTAATTTGGAAATAGTTTGATTTAGCCCAAATCCATCTATAATTAACAGAAATACCTCACAACATCAATTCCATTTAACAGAAGGAAAGTGCTCTTAATTGATAAGGACCTGGACAAGGCACTCTCACACACTCATGTATGTTATCTCGGTCTAGCCCTCTCACGCCATGTCAACCACCACTTGAAGCAATTTAGGCGGGCACTAGAATTGCGATCCTTGTGGACCACGAAATTTATGTAATGTAAAGAGATTACGAACATTTTTGGTCCTTATCATATGTTTTTAGGAAACCTTTTTATTTCAAGACTTCTATTGATAAATGTTACTTATCTTATATAAGTTTTATTGTATTGTAGTTATATTATATTACTTCTTATTATTATACTGTTTTTTACCAAAATATAACTATGTAAGTATAATTTAAAAGGATTTTTCTTACATACAATATAGATACATAGTATGAATATAGCACATACAAAACTATATTAATTACAATGTGGGAACTATTCGAAGGTGGTACAAATTGCAGGCTGTGTCTAATTGCTATGCAAGTCCAATAATAAATTTCCTCCTGCTACGATATTGTATCGGTAGATATTCTCGAAATAGGTGTTTGCTTCGAATTTCTTAATAGCAAATATCTATTCAATAGTGATACACATTATATGATATTTGTTTTGTCTCTTATTCGTTCCGTTTTGTGCAACTAAAAGCGACGTTTATGGGACCACTTGGGGGAATTAATTATTTAATATTTTCATTTTTATGCTCTGGTGACAAGCAATGCCTTGGAAATTCGGCGGTAAGTGGGGAACTGAGAGTCTAAACATTAGGTTCCCTCTCTCTATTTTGCTAAATGTAAGATACAACATGAAAAGAGATCATTACATGTAGGCACGTATTACCCGATGGACTCATACGAAGTAACTACGAGTACTAGCAATTGACAATGAATAGAAGAAAATTAAGTAAAATAAACGTTTTAGATATAACTATCTAGGTACTTGGCAAGTTCGTCTTTCAGAGAAACTCTTCTAACGGAACTACGGTATCTGATGGCGACTACGCACCATACTTTTATTGCTCCGCTCAGTAATGCGATTAATTTGCGCAATCAAAACTTTCGGCCGCTGAAAAAATAAATAAGACCTTTCTTTTGTAAGAACAAGTTACTTTTTCTTTGGATAATGAGAAACATGAATGTACATATGTGCCTACGGAGGAATTCATTATATCTACGATTGAGTTCTTTTTCCGAAAAAAGGACGTTGTTGGCGGCAATTATTTCTAAATATTAAAATGCATGTATTTAAATAAATTTTAGTTTTCGTTCACAAAATGAAATAATTAACTTTTTATAATAATATGAGGTTTATTATGTAGATAATAAATATAAAGAATAATTCATTATAGCAGTTTGATATGCATGTTTTACGGTTAAATGGTGAAACAATTCCGACTTTTACGTTGCGACGTACATACATAGTATATGGACATATGTACCTACTACGTCGCAACGTAAAAATCGGATCATAAACTCCACGTTGTAAACGCTGAAAACATCAAAAGTTTCGAACAAATTTACGGAACATCGGAATATATACGAGTATATCTAAATGTAATACAAGTTTCAATAATGAAACAACGTTTTCTAGATAGACTTTTTTAATATGCATATATGTACAAGACCATGGACATATTTATACATATTATTATTTACATAATGTTTCTCATAAACTAAGATAACTGACACTGACCCCTGAAAAAGTAGTGAAACATTTTTTTTAATATTATTATTGGTATACGTTTTTATATAATTTGATACTGTGTTAAAAGCCTAAGCTAAAAGCCGCTCTTAGAGTGGTTTCTGCACGGCAATTACAGCCTTAGTGAATATTGAATTTAGTCTACATTTATCAATATAAAAAACTATGAAATATCTTATACACCTTAGTACAGTAGATATTCTGATATCTATTTATTTTTAAAATAAATCCACGGATGCTTTATACAATTGTCGAGTTATATATTAATTTTATTGTTTTTTTTTTATATTTGAAATTATGGTTTTATTATTTTTCGTCAATATTCCTAATGGAGAAATGTGAATGTAAACGATGAAAGCTGGTAAATATTTTTGCTCGGTCAAAAATTTTACCGCAAGGGACGAATGTATTTTTAGAGAGAATCGTGTAAAAGTTTGCCTTGTCACGGCCCCTTGCTTTGGTGTTTATGGACGAAGTTTTCATTCATTTTCCAGCTTTCAAAAAGTCGGCTTTAAAAAGTTTAAGGAAAAAGTTTAATTATAAACGCGCTTCAATGGTGGTTATTTATTTGTAAAAAAAAAAAGCTAAATTAATTTAAAAGAATTTTACGGGATATAATACTTTTACCGTTCAAAACAAATTAAGCATGAAAAAAAAAAATATTTAATACACAACACAAAATAATTTTAATTGAGTTTGGAAGATTTTTAAATAAAAATTTCCTTTCAAACATTTCGTTTTCATTTCATCTATCATCATTAACTTTCCATACTAATCTTTGCTGACTAAAACTTCGTTTTTATTTAAAAGATACGCGTAATTTTCACATACGCATATGTTTTTTACATAACTAATTTAATTTCAATTCTAATCTGATAATTTCGTTGTTTAGCTAGCGTGAAACGATTCAGCCGTTTACATATGTCTTAGTGGAAAAATGTAGTGTGGAGAAACGCGAGAGGCTCGCACGCTTCGTTGCGCACTTTTTACGTGAAGCGTCGAAGCATTCGCGGCGGACGTATGAGTTACGACAATGATTCAAAAGACAATTGCGAATTGACGTTTACGTCGAATTTGTTAACTTATTTTATTAATAAGAGATTAACGATGTTTTCAGAGTTGGAATTTAACAGCAACAATCTAGTTCTATATTTATATTGTGGCATAAGATATGAATCCTACGTTTAAAAGAAGTAAAATATGAATGTTCGATTCACTATATTTGGATGTTGGTTTGAATTTGATAAAATTCATACAAATATTGAAGTAACAGCTTCATTAGTCACCGTCGGGTTATATAAACAAAATATTGCTTTTAGTAACTCTATCTCGTGAAGTATCTAGAACTTGAAACTTGTCAACCGGAAGTTAAAGTAACTCGAAAGAAGCTTTTACTATGCCATTTGTGTTTAAAGTAATACTTATTAATAATAATATAATGATTGGTCCTTAAGAGGCTATCGCTTAGCT
>FAPY01028288.1:776-10889 GCA_900067975.1 Heliconius heurippa
TCACACCCTTGTGCCGCTAAACCACGACGACCTCACATAAATGTATGTTTATTTTTTTTTTCATTTAATTATATTACTTTTACAGGATGGAAAAAATCATGTAACTTTTCCAGAATTCCAGCAAAATGGTTCGGCCAAACAGTTCACGCACGGTAAAAAAAAATATTATAGATTAGGTACTTAATAATTCTTTAATACTATCACCAGTGTCAGTCGCATGCACGTTTGGTATTAATTTTTTTTTTATAAATCACTGGCACCATTGTTATATTGTTTTGCGAGACTAATGCTTTTTAGCTGTAGGTTGTTACCTGTTGGGAAACTTTCAAAAATCGAACACTTGTAGGAATGTCTTGGATTGTAATTTTTTTTCACACAAGCTAATGTCACTTTTGTTGCATGCCAGGTCATATAATAAATCTATTATTTAAATAATATAAAACTCATCTTGAAAGAAGAAAAAAAATTGAATATATTTTAGATACCTAATTGGAGAGAGTAAGAAATAAAAAATAAAAATAATAAATTAATATAATAATATATAATTTTATTAATGTTTATATATATTATGGTGTAAATATTACTAGCGATTAGTAAAATAAAGTTTCTATTGTCTATAGACTATATAGACGAGGTGCTGCAGGAGGATGAGGAGCCGCGCCGTGAGACCGACGATGGCGGTATAACTTTCACTGCAAAAACCCCGCGTAGGTATTCTGCATGTAACTTGTGATATTCCTGATTTGAATTGGAACATACAATTATAATGTTTATAATTATAACAATGAAAATATATATGTTTTCATATTAATTATGTTCTAATTCAGTCTCATTGTTGTTGTGAAGTTTATGCTGTTTGCCACACTTATACGTACATATTAAATATTATATAACCACTAAACTGTTATGGGACTGTTTATTTGGTATATATTAATTTTTTGCAAAAAAAACTAATTAAAATTTCTTCATTGTCTTAGAAAGGGTATGTAATTGATATTTAAGAATTGTTTTGATTGTGGGTGGCATGTTTAACATTTTAATTTCACAAATGCGTCTTTCACTAATTTCTCTTTATTTTTCAATTAACCGACTTATTTCGCTTCGTCGCTTAGATTAAAGTTTCGTGGGTTTTTTTTTTAATTTACTGATTTATTTCATTACCGCTAATTTTGCTAGTACTTGTGATAGGTATTTTTCTCTTGCTCTTAGCTTTTTACCACCGTTTGTGTTTGATTGTCGTTTTCTCCCCTTCTTGCAATTTCATGTGGCAACGCAAACTAACAAATATACCCAACTGGCGATATCTTATCAGCTGGATATAATGAAGTCAGTCCGACATCTTCGCATAAAGAGAACAGTAGCTCTCTTTTAAATCAATTGGCTAACCTGCCTGGCTTCAATCCCCTGAAAGCGAGAATCGTAAAACAGTACGCTAAAACGCCTGAAGAAATACTGCCTACAGCTGTTGAGAAATCTTTACCGTGGAGAAGGGACAGATCCACGTATAATTTCGGTATGTTTACTAAAAAAACTAAAACTTTCGCTTCTGGATGACCAAACGCTTTTTTCTGAGCATTTTTTTAAAAGCTTCAATATATAAAGTTTAATATTTTGGATGTTTTTTGGTAGCTTATAATTGGGTCGTTATTGCATGATAAATATTTATATAGGGCAGAGCAAAACAAACGTAGTCAAGATACTGTGTTAACATCCATCATAGCCAGATCTAAATACATTAAAAGGAAAATCATTTGGCGTTTGTTTTGTATGCCCAACGATTAGTTTGTGATAATTTTAAATAGAACTTTGATAGTTGCAATATTAATTGGATTATATTCTGAATTAAGTAAATATTTAGTTAGTTATAATTTATTGGTCGTTGGCTTAAAAAAGGAAGAAAAATATTTTTTACTAAATATTTCAATATGGTTTCATCAAGAGCATATTATATTAAATATACAATAGGTTTCATATTTTTGGATCGTTTTAATTATGTAAGTTTATTCGATACACGAAGTAAACGACGTACTAGAAGCATTTAGTGATAGAAACAACGTTAATGGGTCCATTTCCGTTTGAATAATTGCCAATATAGAAATAGCGATTGCATTTTCCTATTGCCAAATACCATTTAATGTAGACGCATGAATATACAGAGTTACTTATATAGTATAATTAATTTATGTTCTTTTTCCGCTGCAGTTCCTAATGAAGATATTTTAGAAGAGGATGAGCGACGCATGTCTGATGATAATGGTAAATATTGAATTGTGTAGGTATGTCAGTCTATAATCTAGGGCAATGGTGGTGCAGGAGCACAACCGTGTGACTGTAAGCGACACCACCTGGTGTACCCTGCCCCATGCGGGATAAAGCGTGAAGCTGCATTACGTGCTCAATGCCCATCGTGGAGCTATTGGCCTCCCTGCGTCACGACTTGTTATAAAAAAATATTTTAAAATCCTTGTGGAAAAAACAGTCTGAATTTTTATTTGAGCAGGCCTGGCGTAAAGGCACAAAATGTGACTGTAAAGGCGACTGGTAGTGAGCTCGACCCCACTCGAGGAAATGAAATATTTATTAAATTCATACTTCCATTTCTTCGCTCTGGTATCGAGGCAAAGGGCGGCGTTGACTGACTCCTCACACAATGCCTCCAGAATTCGGGGAAAATTGGTAACCGTAGTGTTTTAATACTAGATTTCCCCTGCCTACCCTGCTGTGTGCGGGATACATCGTGATTTTAATAAATTTCACATCACTCACGTCAAATGCACTAAAACAACATGATTATAAAAAAAAAACTAATTGCAATTCTTTCTGTTTAGATACTTATATGACCGTAGCCGAGCAAGCTCGCGTCGCTACGCCGACTGCTACGGAAACTATGTTGCCATGGAAACGAGAAGAAGCGGAAGGCACTACCGCTTTGAAACAATCAGAATTCCCATCGTGGGCATCAAATAAAGAATACTTGGCCTACAATTCACCCTCAGCGACCTTCTTAGGTAAATTTTACTAATAAATAAAGAATTATAATACAGTAATTAAGCAATTCTTATAGATATTTCAATTGTTGTTAAAAATATTTGAGTAAAAAATGCGATAAAAAAATACAATTTTATGAGATTAAATTAATTTATCGTGCTAAATACTATATACAAACCAATTATAGTGTCGAGATTATTTATTTTTTTAGATGTCGTATTATTTAAAATAATTATTTACTGCAAACATATATCAAACTATTTATAGTAGATATTTTATCTCAAGATAGTTGGTTCATGTATCGTAGCTATATAGCTGGGTATTGTCCGTTTCCACTACCTAACCACACTGATCTATAGAGAAATGCATTAATATTATGGTAATCTATATATCTTTCACATTAGAGACAAAACCCATTCATTTAACACCATTTTACTGCCTTTTTTACAAATACCCACAATTATTAATATCTTAGTCTAGCCATAATATTTTTTGTACAACTTCTTGCACGCTTTAATTGACTTTATATTTGTTTTTTTTTAATATTAATTTGAATGAAAATTACCAATTAGCTTTCCCTAATTAACTAAAATTAAGTCATATAAAATAATGTGTAATGTTTATATTCTCTTATTCATTTTCTTTTTTCTCTCCCTTACTATCCTTAACCCGCTGTTACACCTTCATCATAATCCTATATAGGTGGCATAGAGAAGCCAAAACATCCGAAATCTATCATAGGTCTATTCCGAAGAGAGAGCTCTAGTTCTACGCAAGCCGCGGACATGCCAGTGGTGTCAGATTCTGAAGGAAAAGCTGATTCATCTAAAGGCGAAAGCTCATCAGTGAAGGGCGAACCAATATATGGACAAATAAGGCAGGGTCCGAGCTTGCTGTCCAAACGCAGCACAAGTCTGGGTGGCCCGTCAGTGCTACTTATGGAAGACGTAGCACATTGCGATCCGCTGGGAGCCTCGTCTCGACCAGCTAGCATTATGCAGGGACCACATCGAGGCCAATGTAGGAGAGGATCTATGCTTGAACTTACCGGGTAGGCTTACAATTTTGTCTGTTATATGAAATATTTATTTTTATATATAAAGCTTTCTGTTAAATTAGGGTCTTTTTAATTGCTATTTTACTTAAACATTTGAAAATTTCATTCAATGTATTCTTTTGTTAGTGATTAATGTTTTAATAGGTACCCTTCTTCTCTTCTTTCTACCTTCTACTTCTTTAAGTAAAAGCGTTAATTGTAATTAAGAATTAAAAGTTTAATGTTTTAATATAACACATTCTTTGCTTAACGGCGAAAATACTCGTTATTCTTATAAATAATATTCTATATAATTTTCAGTTCTTTATCTCGTGACGCAATAACCGAAGAAAAATGCAGCAAATCACTGCCTGAAAGTGAACGTATGGGAATTCGTCGTTTAGCTCTGGGTCAACAGAGTCTACCCAGGGAACCCTTCAGTCGTCAACTTACTATGGCCTCTAATATTTTAACTAGCTCCTCTTCTGATGACTCCTCCGATGAGAACACCTGAGTGCCCCGCCGTGGTGATCAAGATAGGTTGCCACTTCTTAAATATAGGACACTAGAGTGAGTTTGTGTGTGATGTCTCAGGGTGATATATTGCATTTCCAAGACTTTTTGATGATATCGTTTTTTTTAATGTAGAAATGAATGAATTATCTGAAAATTTGTTACGCGGTTACAGCAGTTATTTTTAAATCGCCCATGAAAACAGTTAAAATGGTTTTCATAACAGCCCATAGTCGATAAATTTATATTTATTTGTTTCATTGTTAATAATTGAACGTTTCATGCATTTAAATCTACAAATTTTGCTTTAATGTATACGTTTTTCATAATTTCGATTAAAATCGTACTTGTATTCAATAATCGTTTTATTTCTTGGAGTTATGGCTGCTAGTATTGAAACTTATCAGTATTTTTCTATGCTCTTTTAATAAACATTTAATTTGGTGATATTCTTTTAAATTGAATTGTAATATCTATGTATAGATAATATTTATGTATGTAGAAATGAATAGGTATGAAATAAAGTAGAACAGGTTTTCAATTTGTTTCAAATATGGCACCTGTTGCCAATGACAATACATAATAATAAATTAAATGTAAATAGTTTGTAATATATAACTTGTATACATTTATTATATTCTTTTCATTGCAGTTTTGTAGGCACCAAATTAATATTTACTTTTTATATAATTTATGTCAACATTTTTTTTCCAAAATTTTAACTTTTTTAGTCGACTGAAAAAGTAATTTTTAAAAAAACATACTTTATGTTAATACTTTTAGCTAGATAATACTTACTGTCATTGGCAATGTGACGTCACTATGCCATTTGTATAAAAAGATACGATTTTAAGATACCACTAACTACAGTTAAGTTAAAGTTAAACTATGATATTGAAGGTGTGCATAATAAATATAAGGAAACGGGGAAAATGCGTACATGGAATCAGAATAAAAGCACAATTTTAGATGTGAGAAAATATCGATTTGTACCTATAATATGGAACACCTTGTAAAGAAGCCTCCCCTCGCGAGTTGTGTAAATTAACGTAATTTATAATAAGACAAGATATTGCTTTAATGTCCATAGTGTGTCTATGTTAGAAGACCACCGTTAATTACTATACTATGCTTGTAAAAACATTAGATACTTAAACGTTGAATTGTTACTAGGATATTGATTTGTACTTACATACTTACTTATATTTAGATAAAGAAAGTAACATTAAGAAATATTTTTAAGCCATTTAGTACAATAATAGCGCTAGATCACTTGCAATGGTAGTGTACCTTTTTTTTGTATTTTGTAGTTGACAATTAGCAAATAAATAAGTATGTTCCTTAAAAGTATATCGTATACCAACCACACTTTAGTCTCAACATGGGCCTAGAAGTTTTTGGTATAATCTACTTCTATGTATTTTTTATAATAATAATTTGTTTTCCTTTCAACCTTGAAGTTATTGGTTGTTAACGTTGGTTAGAAAGGCTAGTGATATAAAAATCCATGAAAATATTTTACCGCTTGGAAAAAATATACCTAAACGATTTCTTATGTAGTGTTAAAATAAGTACCTAATAACCTATATTTATATTTTTGTATGTGTGCACATTTTATACTCATTCATGTGTCGTAAGCTTACTTTATGCTTAGGTTTCTATTGAAAATGTTAAATGAGTACAATCTAAGCAATTGTTTAATTAATCCTTTTTATCTGTGGTGGGCTTATATTCAAAATGTCCGTGAAGTGAGAACGTCAATTGACTTCATCCTAATGCAACTAATTTACTAAAATTTTAATGTCTAGCAAAATTTTACAACGGCAAAGTTTCATTTTATTCTTATCTACTTTATTTTTTTTTACTCACGATCGTCACGAGAGTTGTGATATTGTAAATATAATTATGAACTAACTTATAATATGTTTAAAGGTACCTAGGTAAAGATGTTGAATTTGTAGATAGAGATTTGACAATAGAGTAGATTAATTTTTTAAGCACGTATAGTGTGAATTTTCTATAAATATAATCAGTTATTTTAAACAAAAAAATACTGCTGATATAATGAAAATGTTTTTTTATTATTTATTTAATACATGCTCGTTTGTTTTAAATTACCTAATATACCAAAGGCTGTGATGCCAACGTAGAAAATATTCCTAATGTATGAATATAACACCTAAAATATTTGATTTTATATATTTCGTTAACATTTTCTGAAACTCTTTTAAAAATAAAAGAAGAAATCCTGCTTTATTCATTTTTATTTCAACTTTATTAAACAAAATACAATTAAAACTAAGCTTTCCACGAACTATGGTGTGTCAATTGAAAATAAATAGTGCCTAGCTTAGATAACAACAGCTCATTGTTTTAGTAATGTTGTACTTAACATTGTTATATTATTATAATATAGATAATAGAATGTAATTTTTTCTTTGGAAAAATAAATATTATTAACGAAAAATTGTATTTTTAATCTTATTACATATATGTAAATATTTTAACCTGTTGTACCTGTAATCTGGCACTCCGTGGCTTCCCCTGCATAAGTCTCGTAAACAGATAAGACTGAAAAATTAATTTGGTAATAACCGTGTGAAAAGCTATACTACCTTATTCTAGCAAATTGTATTGCCATTTTTAAATAGAATTAATTAATAACCATATTCTAAGATTTAAGCATTTTTGGAAATAAAAATATTCAACCTATGATTGTTTGCTTACAAATAATGTTGTTCAAAGAAAGAATGTATATATATAAAATTGCTTATGTAATTTTTGTTATTGCTGAATAAAAAACAAAAATGATAACTGAAGAGCTTAAAAAAACTAAAATTATTTAATACTTTAAAGATAAATCTTTAATGTATTAAATAATTTTAAACACAATTTTAAAATTTAGCGCCAAGAACTTTGCACTTGTTTCGTACAATCTTCTCTAGATGTCGTATGTACCTTTGATATTTGACGTACAGAGGCATAATTATTATGCTATTAACGAATAATTATTTTGCAATAATATTTATTGTTTTGTTTAAAGAGCTATATTTACATAATAATTTTTATTTCAAGTTATTATGTGTATGTAATTTTATTTACAATCGCGATTTTTAGTCACGTGACATGCAAAACGTAGAATGAAATATAATTTTTATCTGTAGTCCGCTAGCTTGCCCGTGTGCTTGTTGTCTTGTGGTTTTTCTTCCTGTTTATAATTTTCATGAAAAATAACGGAAAATGTCGCATAACTGTAAAAGCTCCTAGTGAATAAATTTAAAATTTAATGATTTACGATTTGCTATATGATTGATTATTTATTAGTGTACAGTGTTATGTGCTGCAAAGTTATTAAGACGAGAATGAAACATACTTTTGCTCTGTAGTTAATAATATAGAACGGTAAGTGTCATTGAAAATAAATAAATAAATAATAAAACTCTAACGACAAATGGTATTAATTGTACTATCAATATACTAGCCTGGAATAGGAAAGTATTCATATTGTTAATGGTGCCTTTCTAATATTATTTCAATGTTATTGTTTACGACATTAATATAATATAAAACATGTACGAAATTTACTATAAGCTTAAATACATGTATGTTTTAGTAGGAATCTTCTTTTTTACCGCTTTAATATAAAAAAATCTATTGTTCGTTAGTTATCAAGACTACTTGTAATCTTATCAAAGTAGCTATCAACAAGTGTGCATCCTTATTTTTCTTTTATTTTAAATGTCTGGAGCCGGCAACGTAATAATTAAATAGTATTTTTAATATTCAATAGAAATCAAATCATACAGAATAGTAATATTGAAGAAAAAAAATATATAACAAGTTATCAATCTGTTATCATAATCTAATACCAATAAAAAATATTTGTATATATTATAAAATGAGAATATCTTGTATTTTGTCCTCACCTTCTGCCGAATTCTGAAGACATTGCATGTTGAGTGGCAGAACCCAAAGCAGTGCTTCTCCTCCACACCAGAACGAAGAAATGGAAATATAAATAAATATTTCTATTATATTCAAACACATTATTATTAATTCTCAATCATTTTAATGACAATGATTTTTATGACAAGTACATTATATCAACTTACCCTACCTTGCTATTACTTTTATTATAAAAGTGACATAAGTTGTGGGTATTATCAAAACCATATATGCTGTCTTGTTATCAGAATGAGTCTCAAAATAATACTCATAAAACTTTACTATATTTTCATGGTAGATATGTATAAATTTTATAAATAAATAACATTATTATTTGTAGTCAAGATGGAGCATGCAGATTTGGTTGCGGAAATGGTGCAAGTAGAGCACCTCACAACTCAGGAGAGGTTGCATCTAGCGAGACGGTAAGCCTACATTTACATTAATATAATAATTTTTTAATGATTCATTTATGTTATACTACTAGATATATTTAATTAGATTATAATGTTAAATGCTTATTACATACATGTCTTTATATAACTTATGCATTCTAAAGTCATAGGGACTTAGTGCAGGTGCAACATGATTCAATAGTACAAGAACATATTAAGAACAATAAGAAAACATTTATATAAAAAAATTTAAAATTAGCTTCATGCTGTATCCCGCTCATAGCAGGATAGGCAGAGGGAACCTAGTGTTAACACACTGTGTTCCCCATGATCCACTAAATTCTGGTTGTTGCATGCTACTAGTCCTCTTTATAGTTACATATATGTGACTGCACCATGACTGGCCTCAATTTATGATACTATTTTTATTATATTATTTATATTATACTCCTTGCTATCTAACATTTCACCTTTTTTAAAAATAAGTCCTTCCTTTAAAACAATTATAAGCAATGTTTGATATAGTGCTTGAAATTATTTAATTTAATTTATATTTAGTTTTAGTATATTCAGTTACAAAAATTGTTAAGCTAAAACATAATTAATGATTTGACTATTATATATGAAAATTTTGATCGAACATTGATTGATTACATTAAAGTTGATCTTTAAAGCTCTTTAACTTTATACAATTGACACTGATATTACCGAGGTTGAGTGACTAAGAAATCGTTGTATGCTTTTTCAAATTTTAAACAATGTATTTATTATTCTTTTTTTTTTAAATAAAACATAGTGATCTTTCACTATGATCCAAACTAATCTCCTATATTAATAATATAATATATAATATCTATTTGTGTTATATGTTGTATGTGTAAAGCTACAAAAAAGGTATAATCAGGAATGCTTACACTCTAATGCTCTTCCGTAATAGTAATTCAGTGTAACTAAGAGCTGATAAAATTGCAAAAGTGACTGTAAATAATATAGGCCTTTTTTGTGCAATATCTTGCCGTATATTGAGATTAAGGCTGTATTTATTGCAAGTTGTTAGTTGTTTTATGACTACCATTTTTTCTCTCACTTTCACTGAGACCAAGCTCAAATGTTAAACATTGCTGGTATTTGTAATATGTACCAATTAAAATAACACTTGAAAAGTGTAAAAAATTAATTATAATATGTATTTGGAAAGAAATAGTTAATAGACTAAGGTGCTTTAAAATATTATGA
>FAPY01028302.1:1105-12006 GCA_900067975.1 Heliconius heurippa
CCCCCCCCCCCTTCGCCACTTCGAGACTGCGTGTTGAGAGGCAGAACTCAACGCCATGCTTTGTCTCGTTACAAGGACGAACAAAAAAAGTATATATAGTAATTATCTCCCGCAAGTGAGAATCAAACCCACAACGTGTGTGTCTACAATCAGACGCAGTGCCGCGACGACCTCTTAATTATCATTTTATTATATTTTGTTTTCGAATTGTCCTGTCCTCTGTAGCTGTCAACAAATTAAAACCTTATATAAAATTCCCCTTCACGCGTCAAACATAATATGTAGGCAGAATAGTAAAAAGGCACGATTTTTCCATATATATATATTTAAAATATGAATAAACTCGTCACGCCGTAGAAGCGCAGTCGAAAGCCAATTATTCCCAATGATTACAGCTTCAAATCGTATTTAGTACAATGTATTTGATTTGACGGCGGAATTAATTATTATTTACTAATTATATTAATTATTTTCATTTCTTCGCTCTGATACCAAGGCAAAGTGCGACGTTCAGTTCCGCCACTCAACACGTAATGCCTCTAGATTTCGGTGGAAAATGAGGAACGAGCACTTAGTGCAGCATTAGGTTCCCTCTTCCTATCTATCTACGTACCTATTACATGGAAAAATAACGAGAAGCTGTATATAAATAAATAACTAACTTTGAAACAAACAAGCCACATAATAATGTTATCAGAAGCATTCACTTAATTTATAAGATTTTACGAACATAAAGAGCTTTCCTGCAAAATAACTGGCGTACCGTTCTTTCGTGTGTTTTTGTTAAGTCATCCCACTTAACGAACTAATTATTTCTATTTTCAGAATGTTTTTTCGTTCTTTTCTAGATTATAGCCACTCGAAGTTTCCTTTGCGGGAACTATAAAAAATAAAATTTTCTTTGTTTCGTTCTATTTCGTGTATTGAGAAATCCTTTTATATTGCTCCTATATGAGAGGTTTTCTCAATATTACTAAAGGAATTCCCTATACTCTCCAAGGAACCGACATATCAAAACGCAGAGCTCTGTACTGACTTAGTACCGGAAGAGTACGTCATATTATACATCAATTTACTTGGGTTTTATTATATTTTTATTTTATAGATTTGTGTTGTGAAAATAACTCTACTTTTCATTCAGTCTATTTAAAAACGTTATATTTTCAGCAATAGCACTTAACGTCAACCTTAATAATAAATTATTATTATGAGACCAGTCATGATGCACGGGTACAAAAGTTTGACTGTTAGCACGACAGATTGTGGGTTCGATTTCCACTCGAGGAAACGAAATATTTAATAATCGCATTTCTTCGCTATCGTAACGAAGGAAAAGCGCGGCGTTGAATTACATCACTCAACGCGGAACGAAGTGTCTTAACACTATGTTTCCAAACTTCCTCTACCCCTACTATAAGCGAGATAAATATTTAAAATTAAAATCTTGAGCTTTAATTGCGATATAAAGAGTAAATCTTTCGTTTCTTCCTTTCATTGTTTGTAATCCTTTTTTATATCCACTTACGGAAAGTCAACGCTCTACGTATATGTACCAAAATGAAATTTGGCTTTTGAGTAAACAATTCCAAAAAGCAAAATAAATTTAACTTGAACCAAAATTGAAAACCCGATCTCTGCCTCATCGTATTACGCTCAAGCTATTAACGCAAGCCTTTTAAATGAATCCATTATACAAATTAATAATTATAATTATATTAACATTGTCTTGGGTTCAATGTTCGCTCGTGATAATTGTTGTATATAATATCTAGTAACATCATTTCGCGGGACATTAGAGGTGAGGCATTAATACCCAGTTAAGAGGCGCTAAACTGCTTTAGAGGATGACATAAAAAATAACATAATTTTAACTATATTATTAAGAAAATAGTTTTTAGATTTACGCTGTATGCCGTACTTAGCCGAGTAGGCAAAGGGCACCTGGGAACCTAGCGTGTGTTTCGGTCCCCATCCTATTAAATTTTATACCCTTTATATATATGCTCAATATAATATAAATATTTTGCACCTGTTCGGTGGGCAGGTCCTGCGTCAAGTGGACCGACGAGATCGTCGGTCGATCGCCAAGGCGTGGGAAGCCCCTGGATGCAGAACAGAACCGAGCCCCATGAAGATCCCTAGGGGAGGCCTATGTCTAACAATGGGCGTCGGAAGGCTGATATAATGATGAGGACGAAGGATATTTTTAACAACATTATACTACCAATTTTTACACCCATATAAAATACTTTTATTATTTACTGAGTGACAGACAGAATACAAAAAAACGCAATCCATGTATCACAGCCACAATATAGAAATTAAAATAATAGGGCAAGGATCGTAAAGATCGTAAAGTTGCGAGCGACACCTAGTGCCCTATGTAGTCGTCGTATAGACACTAAAGACTCTACTAAAGCATGAAATTTAATAAAATCTCAAAAATTGTGCAAAGTTATCCTTACAATTTTAATAAAATAGTTTATCTAAATACCAACAAACCTGGGGAATAGTATGTACTGGTATTCCCCAGTTTATTATCAGTCTGATAATATTAGTATAGAAGTGTAGAATATGATGACAACTTAAAATATTTTTTTCTAGATTAAATTACAAAGTTTTATATTTATGATGAATGTGTATATAAATTGTTTATAAAATAAAAGAAAAATAGATAAAAAAAAAAAAAAATTCCAGTTTTTAATTTATGTAAATGTAAAATATATATAAATATATAATATAATATAATTTAAATGCATATGTATATTGCAATGAGATCATTTCATGATTAATATTGCTAAAAATAACATGTAGAGTTGACTACATAACTCTATCCAAATAAAAATTATTAAAAAAAAAATACCTACATGAAAGTAATTATTTGTTAAATATTGTTAATTAATTTCAATTGTTAATTAATAATTATTTTTTAACATAAATTACATTTTAAAAAATACTAAAGTAATGGATGAAATATTTTTTTCATTATTTTTTAACGAAACAAAAAAGTACTCTAAAAATGAATAAAAATTTACTCATTCAATAACGAAATTGCAAATAAAAATTCACCTCTCATATTCCACAGTAAAACTAAATTTAGTACTATCTTAATTTCCTAACTCTGGTGAAGTCCTATAAAATCTACAACAAACATACCTTCAACGTTATACAAACACCAAGTCACTCCACAAGCACATCACTATCACTGGCACATCACTAGCATTCCACAAAAAGTTTAGAATAACACTTTAGGAGGAAGTTATTTCGAATATAATGACGTAGAGACGATACGTCCTCCCCGCTCTATCGCTATTGACTGACTGGCGTTTACGACGCGCGTGTAATGCGAAACAGTTTTAATTAATTTAATACTTTTCATTTATATATGAAGGAATTTATGCGGGAAAATAGAACGGACTGCTTAAACACTGATCTCTCCGTAATTATTCCGCTAAATTTAATAAGTGTTTTCTTTTTAACTTTATGCTTTAGTATTTTCATATAAGAGAATATAGTGTTCAGACACTCTGTTCTCCGGTTTTCACCCGAATTCGAGTCAATGCGTGCTTATTGAATGTAGACGCAGCATTTTGTCTTGTTTTATGAAATAGTACTATTTTCCTATATACAATGCATAATCTTAAAAGACAAAAGATTTTTTGTTTACCTTATTTGTAATGAATGTAGAGTCTCCACATACGTTATTTATTCCTGGTGTTTTCTAGCATGTGAAAATTTCTAAAGCTTTGTTTTATAAATTTGTCATAGAGTTGTTAGAGTGGCAGTTCTGTTGAAATCAGAGGATTTCTATTTGTACCAAAATAGAATAGTGTTAGAATCTCCTACTATACAAATAATGTTTATTCAAAAGTAAAATATGTTTTATAGAAGACAATTTCGTAAAAGAAAACTTAGGACCTGCCATTTGGTGCACCCTTGGAAATGGTATTTCTAAATCACTACTGCATTCTAAATATAACAGCAATACGCTTTTTTCTATTAAAACAGGGTAGGTAGATGGAACCACGCAATTTTCGGACATTGCTAGACAAGTGGCGGAACTCAACACCAACCTAAGTTCAGTTTCCAGAGTGGAGAAGTGAACTCATTTACCCAAGACGGATTTAAGCCTACACCAGTTGCGTTTATCCGCTGACCCTTCAGCTGACCTAATATAAACATACAAGTTAAGTAAATGAAAAACTTAATAAATGTATTCAAAATTTCCCTCTCAGGTTTAAGTTATTAACTCGTGATCGTTATTAAGGGATTATATTATAGTTTATAGTTAATTTCATACAATTAAATTCAAAATTTAATAATATTTTGTTTTGCTTGAGGCTGTCTAAACATAGCTCCTAGCTCATTATCAGCCAGGCTTTCAAGACATTGCGTGTGGAGTGGACCTCAACGCCGTGTTTAGTCTTGTTACCAGAGCGATTAAAAAGAAAATATTAAATGATTCCGCACACAGCAGGGTAGGCAGAGAGTACCTATTGTTAAGACACTCCGTTCCCCACTTTCTGCTGAATTCTGGAAGCATTACGTGTTGACTGGCAGACTTCAACGCCGTGCTTTGCCTCGACAACAGAGCGAAGAAATGAAAATATAAATTTAAATTAATATTTCCTTACTTGAGTGGGGATCGAACCCATAACCATTCGATTTTACAGCGTACTTTGTGCCCATGCGCTATTGGTCTTTACGAGTATTTAATAACATTGCATAATATAGATTATGTAAAACAAAAACAAACAATCGTTGTACAAAATGTTAATAGCCCCGGTAAATTACTGTTATACGAAATGACAATAAAATAACTGTATTTCATTAACAACACGCTTGTTCTATATGAATTATAATTGAGCCTGAGTAAACGTTGTTGTTTAAATTTGTTTTTTTTTTAATTAAAAAAAGTTTATAAAAGAGTTGTGGGTTCGAATTCAATGGGTAAGCAAAATATTTGTAGAGGTCAGTCGTGGTGCAGGGGCGCGAGCGTGCGATGGTAAATGCGACAGGTTTAGGTTATGATTCTCAAGTTAAATATTGTTGTTCTAGTATGGAAGCAAAGCGCGACGTTGAGCACCACCACTCACCACGCAATGCCTTAAGAATTTGGCGAAAAGTAAGGTAAGGGAGTGTCTTAATAGAAAACGGCTCGTTAGCCGTTGCTTAGCCCTAGGTTCCTCTACTTACCTGCTTTGCGTGGTGTACAACAGGTAGCTATTAAAAATAAATAATAAAAATATATTATATTAAATATCCAACTCCTTATACCTCTTGTAGTTTCAAAGTAAACAGAGAAAACATAATTTAATTAGAATCAAGCGTTCCAACCAAGAGTCGAGTGCATATGCCTTGGATACTCTCCAAGTACTCCTAGCTAAGTAAGCTGTACTTATTCATCACGTCAAGTCAACATTTTCATATGATTTTGAATATTTATTATCGCCATATATCAACTTTGTGGGGCCATCGTGGTTAGCACGGTGGTGGTTGTGAGTACGATTCCCATTGGGATGATTATTTAAGTATAATCAATACTTAAACTATTTACATTTGTCCGCTCTGTCTGTTAAAACGCAAAGTCTGAAAAAGGAGAAAGTGGGAAGTGGAATGTCTAATACTATGCTATGGGAAAATAAACATGAAGCTGCGTATATTAACATCAAAGTGTAGCATTGAATTACAAGATTAAACATGAAAAACTAGCTCCTCTCTCTCTTTCTCTGTCGCAAATGAATAATTTAATATCACTGCTCTGATAGGCAAAGCAGGGTGATCACTCCCACCACTCAATGTCTCAATAATTAGACTGTGCGTGATGAAACACAGTGTTAAGACACTAAATTTCCTCCACCTACCATTCTATGCAAGAAAGAGCGTGAAAGTCAATAACTGAAGTAGTTGCAACCGAAAGTTCGTTTATTACTGACCTTACTATAGTCGAATGTGGAAGTTTAATTGTTTAAGTGTTCCACAAGGGTTATATCCGGTTTGTTTTTAAAACTCATTTAAAAATTCAATCCGTTGAGCCGCTTTAGCGATCGTGGTATAAAAGATTTCGTTTTTTAACTGCCAGAGTGTTTTTCAATCCTATTTTTTTCATAGTTTTTGTTCATTTTGAGTCAAAACAAAAGATTTTTAATTGGCTTTTTTTTAATACTTCATACGTTCTGTTCCGTTCTTGTTTTACCTTGTTATAGTCGTGTTGGTTATGGTGTATGAAATTTATATTGACGAATAGCAATTATGAGGATGTCGCAGCAAAGTGGATAAGCCTCTGACTAAAATGCAATTCAATTTGTGGGCTTAATTCTCTGACAGACAAACCGCGGGGTTTAGTTCCGCTATTTAACAAGTACAATAACTCGATAAGTGGAACATGTTAGTACTAAGTTTTCTCTGCTTATTCTATTATGCGATATAATAAAACTGTATTTTTTTAGTAATTACATATTTTCGAATTTACGTTGATAGAATACTTAAAAAGGGGGAATGGAGTGTTACCACTCCTAAACAATGCACATATTTACTACTTTGAAAGAATATTATATATAGAAAACATAGCGCAGGGCACAGCGCGTTTTCCATTTCAACATTTTCTCGGTCGAGTAATAGGACAAAGCACGGCGTTTAGTTCCGCCACTTAACATGATTGGTGGGGAACTGTACCTACCCTGCCACCTGCTTGATATCGTGGAGCTTCAAAAAAATCATTTATATTAGACTACATTGTTGGTGAAGAATTGAAGAATTATGCCTTCTATTGCCGAAGACGAAATAACGTCTGATCTCGAACTTTGAACTTTCAAAGTGGAGTTAAGAAACAATTTCGAATAAATTATAAAGTTTTAGTTGGCTGAGTTAAAAAATATTATTGAGGATATATAAAAATAGATTCTCTACTGCTTACTTATTATATTTCAAGTTATCTTGTTATTATTTTAATAGTGTATTATTATTTCATTTTATTAATTGTGCGGAAAATTAATAACGGAATGTCTTAATTTTGAATTTCTATTATATACAGCGTTAAATTAAAAAAAATATTCTAAGTAGTCTTCTGAGTCAACAAAGATACCGAAGAACGAAGGGATGAAAATAATATTTAATTCTCGCGAGCGGGAATCGATCCCACAACCATCGCATTTACAGCCTTGTAATTATGTGCCCTTGTGCCACGCTGGCCTAAAATAACATAAAATTTCTACGTACAAATAACAATATGACTGTTAAAAACAAAAGGGAAACAGTCTATAACGCCATTACCTAAAGTAATTTAGGCCTAAGTCCATTCATTCGGCAAATACAGGATTTGAGGCAATCGCATATGAATAAACGGATTTAGTCCCAACGATAATAGCCACTGTTACTAAAATGGCCGCTATTTTGATATTGTTTTATTTACCTCCTATTTTTAACCTTTTTACGTGGCTATAAAATTGTACCGAGAATATGGAGAACAGCAAAGGCACAAAGTTTGACTGTAAAATCGACTGGTTCTGGGTTCGATCCCTCCCTCTCGAGGAGATGAAATATTTATTTAAATTTATATTTCCATTTCTTCGCTCCGGTGACGAGACTAAAGAGACCCTTTAGCCTACACCTGTGGTCGCAAGTTCCAGGCACTGCTCCCACCTTTATATCATTTAAAGAGTTAGAGTTAACATTAGTTATCTACAATGGATATTTGTCCGTTACAAGTATTCTTACTAACTACCTTTTACTAACTTATTATTTATTATGTTTACTACTATAACCCTTCATAATTGATTTACTTTTGACATCGTTCAGTTATTTACGCTTTCAGTTATTTGAGACCACCTTGCTAAAAGTATTTATGTTTACACATATGAGTAGAACAAAAGACCACATAGTCGGAGATTCTACTCTTTTATTTTTAATACGTTCTACGTTTCTTCTCCGACAGATATAATATTTATTTCTATTAAATTGAGGTAAATCTGCTTCCTCTGTCACCAATATCCAATAAAATAAGAAATTTCCAACTACAATCCAAGAAAATATATTTCGTAGCACCGTAACTTCGTAGCATCGTAGCACATATACGTAGCTGTACAAGCTACGTTAGCAATATTCGCTACGCACACTGTACCGTACATTTATTAAATATTAACACCCGTCTCTCGTAGCAATCTTCCCTAAACTATAGTGACTCAAGTGAAATTATTATCTTTATATATAAAAATATTTTGTTACTGACTGCCAATATAACACGGCCAGAATAACGCGGAGTAGAACGCTGTAATTTGTTGACCAATGTTCCAACGTCCTTGGGGAGTTTAGGAGATCAGCAACCGAACATTTCAGTACATTTATATTTTTTATGCTAACAACATAAATAAGCTGTAAAAAAACGTGTAAGGATTTCAACTTAGCTTGATGAAAACGTATGGCTTTGTGGTCAGAGCGCTTCGACGGTTTCCAACAGGCGCGGCTTCAAATCCTGCTACTTTAAAATTTTTAGCCGTCTTAAAAAAGTATTTTTCTTTCACAACCAAGTATAAAATAACACTTTAAAATGGTATAAATACCAGAAACAGAAAATGAAAATAGTTTACTCTCAGAGTGGGAATCGAACCTAGAATCATCTTCAACCCACAACCACCATACAACCGTTGACTGCGCTAGCTAGACCATTTCAAGGTCGTTTCTCCTTAAGTAATAATCACAAAAACTCTATTTTATTATATACATATATCTTCCAGTCCGCCGTTTTTACGCGGTACTCTTTTATATTTATTGATGCCCTACAGCACATTAAGAAGAAAAAACTTTCTACGTTTGCTTTTACCCAGTTGTGTGGTTAATGATAGCGAGCACTCCGCTGGTGGTCGTAGGTTAAATTCCTAGTTGAACCATATATTTGTATGATTAGTTAAAGAACGATATAGTTATAGTTTATCGCATTTACAGATATACAGTTAGTGTCCTTACAGATTACCTCTTATATTTATATTATATCAAATGATATTAACGAAACTTGTATTTCTATAAACAAATCGACAGCACAAAAACATTCCACACTCCTTAAGAAACGAGATAATAAAAAGACAGCAAAAGCAGTATCTTATTTCCTTAACATGTTTGTTTATAGATATTGGTCGACATCAAGCCCTGGCAATAGCCTCCTTTTCCCAATATCACGCCTATACTAACTAGGAACTCTGACTTTTTATTTTGTTTTTTTTACTTCTAGCTTCACACTGTTTTCTGTATAATAGGGAAAGCAGAGGGAACCTAATGTTAAGATACTTCGTACCCCAATTTTATTTGGGAAGTCTTTATGAGAAACAGAGTGTCTTAATAGGTTCCCATGTTCCTTTTGCCTTATCTGCTAAGTGCTTAGATTCAGCGTGAGGCTAAATAAAACTTTATTCCCTTAATTAATTAAAGAAGAGAACTTTAAGCGGATATTTTATTAACGATAGGTGTAAAACTTTTATTTCAATTTAGTTAAGAGCAAATAAACAGTATATAAGCTTTTTTGTATTCTCAAGAATTTAATTTTATGCGAAGCCGTGCGAAATGTATTTTTTTTAAATGTAAGCTGACGTAATAAATAATTATAACAAATTAGTTCAATTGAAGGCAAGTTGATGTACAGAGATACAAGCGTGACTGTAAATCCGACCTCACAAACTTTAACATTTATAATATTAGTAGTATAGCATAGGATGAATTAAAATTGATTTAAAGTAGTTTTTTTTTCTCTTTACAGCTTCACTCTGTATCCTGCATGTAGCGGGCTAGGCAGAGCAAATCTAGTGTTAACACACGACACTCCCCACTTTCTGAATTCTGGAGGCATTGATACCTAGACATTGGAAATGGAGATATTAAATAGTTCATATCCTCGATTGTCGCTCGCTTCGCTTGTGCACACCACGACTGGTCTCAACATGGAATTAATAAGTTAGAAAATTATAATATTCCGTGTACTTACTGTATTTATTGAAAATTAACTTTCGCATAAAATAACACATTCAAATGCGAGTATTTAAATTTATTACCGCTCGTGCGATTTATTAAACTTTGTAAAATTACATAAATACATGAAATTTATACAATCGTGTCTTCTCTTAGAGAAAACTTTTGTACCATATTACCTTCTTTAGGGAAAATATCAAATGAAAGTCGTAATTTTCAGCTATCTTAATTAAATGGATAATATACATAATACGTAACGTCGACATTAATTGCGGAGTTTATACTTTGATCCTGAGTTTTAGAAGAATATATAAGAAGGCATAATTATATATTATATATGCAAAAAACTTGTTAAGTGCGAGACGTGTACATCCAACCGATCTCGAAATTAATGAAAAATTTTAACTGTTGTTTTAGTAAAACATAAGAAAATTAATTCTTATCACCATGTCTACTTAACACACATGAAACGAGAAAATAAATAATCTTTTTATTATGATTTATTTTTATTTCCTTGCTCTGATAACAAGACATACCGTGACGTTAAGCTCTGACACTAACAAAGTGTCTGGAAAAATTGTGCTGAAAGTTATTAAATAAGGCTAAAAAGAATCTTTTAACTAGTATAATAAAATTGCGATGAAGTCCATATTTTGAGGTAGGTGGAAAATAAAATATAATAAATAGTATTTTTATAAGATAACAATTTGTACTTTAAGCATAGGCGCTGGCGTTTGACAGGAAGCGGAAACCATTAATGGAACCTACATTTATGATATATCCATTAATCGTATGCAATATAGAATTAAACTAGAATATAAAATTATTTTCAATTGGATTGAAAAAAAAATGGCGCAAGGTTTATTTTGCTTAGTTCCTGAAAAGCATTTCGTGAAATATACTTTACTAGCGGACGCGCGCAACTTCGCTTACTTATTTAGGGGTGA
>FAPY01028312.1:0-10996 GCA_900067975.1 Heliconius heurippa
CGTATCATTGTATACAACAGGCGGTAAATATGTGTATTTAACCCTCGAAACCATACCTGGGCTCCCAATTATTATAACCTGAGATTTAGGTAGGATAGGTAGAGAGGGTTAACCTTCAGACCAAAATAGTTACTCCAGTTTGATATAGCAAGGAGATTATTATTAATAGTTTGAATGGAATTTACCAAGTTTTCTGGAGTTGAGTGGGCGTAAATTTGAACATCGTCTGCATACATCTCACTCATCTTCTACATTGTGTAAACTACCTCATATAACAACTTAATTGTGATTACACTAAGCTTTGATTATCTATGACATAATAAAACATAGTGTTATATGTATTTATTTATTTTTTTCATTTATCATTGCAGATTTGTGATCGTTCTGCTGCACCAGAAGGCTGCAGAGTTGAAAGTGAGGTAGAACCTGAACCTGAGCCAGAACCAGAACCAGAACCAGAACCAGAACCAGAGCCTGAACCTGAGCCTGAACCAGAGCCTGAAGAATCTGAACAGGAACAAGAATCAGAAGAAGCTGAATCAGAATCAGAATCTGAAGAAGCTGAATCAGAATCAGAATCTGAAGAAGCTGAACTTGAACCAGAATCTGAAGAAATTAAGCCTGAAGTAGAGCCAGAGCAAGATGACAGTGCTCCAGAAAATGGAAGTGAAGAAGAAGAAAATGTGCCTGAAATTGATGAACAAGAAGTTAACGAAGAAGAAGAACTAGAAAGTGAAGACGTCGCAGAGCAACCAGAGGAAGAAGAAAATAATGTGGAGATTGAAGAAGACGAATCAGAAGATGAAAATGAAAACAGAGTAGGGTACCGTGCACGTAGATTATTGAAGAGCGATGATCACGATCATGACCATAACCACGATCAAGAACACGAACACAGTCACGATCATGATCACGACCACGATCATGAAGACGAACACAGTCACGACCACGATCACGACCATGATCATGATCACAGCCACGAACACAGTCACGATCATGACGAAAGCCAGGACCATGACCACAATAACGACCATAGCCACAGTCATGAACGTGCCGTTCAAATGGGTCACAATCATGGCCACGGCCATAACCACGAGCATGGTCATGGACATGGCCATGGTCATGGTCATGGACATGGTCACGGACATGGTCATGGACATCAACAGGGTAGTCAAAACGATGAAGAGGATGAAAGTATTGATGGCTCAGGTGATGAAAACATTGAAGTTGACGCAGTTGTAGGATACATTAAAGCTTTAAGACAACAAGAGGAATTAGAGCAAGAAATTGATGAACTAGAAGAAGAAAAAATTAAAAAAGTTAAAAGACAAGTAAACGAAGAAGAAGTCAATGAAGACGATGAAAGTGATGAAGAAGAACTTGCAACAAAGCAAGAAGAAATTAATGATGAAGATATCGATGATGACAACGATGAAGATGAAGAAGAAAATAAAAAACGACAAGAGGAAATTGAAGAAGAAGATGACGATAATGATGACGAAGTTATTAAGAGATCACGAAGGTCTCTGAAACAAAATGAAGATAATGATGAAGATGAAGATGAAGAAGATAATGATGACATTAAAAAGCATATGAAAAGGCAAGAAGAAATTGTAGAGGATGGCGATATTGATGAAGATGATGAAAATGACGACGATGATGAAGAGTCAAAACGAATGAAAAGACAAGTAGAAGAAGATGATGATGAAGAAAATGATGACGATGAAGAAGAGGAAGGAAAGAAAAGGCAAGAAGAAATCGAAGACGTCGAAGAAGAAAATGTTGACGTTGAAAATGAAGAAAAAAAACGCCAAGAAGAGGTTAACGAAGATGATGACGACGAAGATGATGATGACGACAACGACGACGATGAAGATGAAGAGGTTGTTAAACGGTCACAGCGTTCAGTAAGACAAAATTCCAATGATGACGACGAAGATGGCGATGATGACGACGACGACGATGAAGATGAAGACGTTGTTAAGCGGTCACGTCGTTCAGTAAGACAAAATTCCAATGATGACGACGAAAATGATGATGATGATGACGACGACGATGACGACGACGATGACGACAACGATGAAGATGTTTTTAAACGGTCTCGTCGTTCAATCAGACAAAATTCCAATGATGACGACGAAGTTGGCGATGATGACGACGACAACGACGATGAAGATGAAGATGTTGTTAAACGGTCACGTCGTTCAATAAGACAAAATTCCAATGATGACGACGAAAGTGATGATGATGACGAAGACGACGACGACGACGATGAAGATGTTGTTAAACGGTCTCGTCGTTCAATCAGACAAAATTCCAATGATGACGACGAAGATGGCGATGATGACGACGACGACGATGAAGATGAAGATGTTGTTAAACGGTCACGTCGTTCAGTAAGACAAAATTCCAATGATGACGACGAAAATGATGATGATGACGAAGACGACGACGATGAAGATGTTGTTAAACGGTCTCGTCGTTCAATCAGACAAAATTCCAATGATGACGACGAAGATGATGATGATGACGACGACGATGAGGATGTTGTAAAAAGGTCACGTCGTTCAGTCAAACAAAATTCCGACGATGACGATGACGAAGATAATGACGATGAACAACCAGAAGCAGATAGATTTTTCCAAAGACTGCTTAGAGTATTGTCTTAAGACGTTTGGCAGTTTCATTTCAAAAGTACCTCCGACTGGAGTGCCCACTTGAAATGTAGAACGTAGATTTATTTTAATTTATATTTAAAATTAGACATAAGTGGTGCAAGTAGATGTTTCACTTTGTGCAATTTTGTAAATAACTGACGTGAATGTGTAATAAATAACAAATTAACACAAAGATTTTTTATTTATATTAATTAATCGATTTGTATGTAAAAAAATGCTAAGCATAAGTATTCAATATTATAGTCCTATGATGATAACCTGTACAGAATTATAACATTCTTTCAATAGAATTAATAACAATATGATAATAACATACAATTACGAAAAATGGAGTGTTCAACATTCATTTCTAAGCTTAAAATATAAAAGCAATAAGAAGCTAAATAACAAAAAAAAACACATATCGTCTGGTTTTCTCTAGGCCTGGTCTCAATAAGACGTAAGTTTTATTTCTACGTATCTACCATATTTAGAGGGTAGAAAAAAGGATATATCATTAACATCCCATTCATCATATTAAGTCTAATCAGAAGCGTCATCGATCAGCTGCGCTACGATAACGTCACGTTATAATTTATTTATATAAATAAAATTATTGTTTAAAATCAGACAAGGAAATTCATTATATATCATTTCATTAAAAAAATCTAACCTCACGATGTATCCCTTATAATATAACAGGATAGACTGAACAAAGAAGTTAAAATAATATCCCCGATTGGGAATCGAACCCGTGGCTATTGCGTTTACTGTCAGACGGTGTAAGGCTGAGCCACCTCTTAAATATACAAAAACTCATATTTATATACTCAATTTTTATTTATGTATTTAGGTTATAAAAAAAATTTACAAGTCATATTTTATTAATTTAGACTATATGAAGGATTACGTCGTACGTCAATAATTTCGAAATACATTCGGGGAAGAAATGAAAATATAGGTCCCAACACAAAGGTAATAAAATCAAAAACCATAATCAAATTTTAGCAATTTATTACATCATTATTATACAAAATAAACCTCAAATACAATAATAATAGTATAAGTAACACAACCAAAGCAAAACATTAGACATTGGATCTGAAAGTTCGACATATTCCATTAGCCGTACAGTAAATGCACAATACAGATTAATTATTTTTTTAAAACGTATAAAAGTTTTAACTTAACGGGATTTGAACCCGGGCCTCTAGGAAACCGCCCCAGTCATACGCTCTTTTAATAATCTGGGTATGGCTGAGTGGTCAGAGATACGCTCAAATTTTTATACGTTTTCTAAAAAAATTTTTATTCTTAGAGCGTGGAATAACACTTTAAAAAATGTAAAAAAACAGATTATTTAGTTATTTACTTCTATAATATGACTCGTTAGTTCTACTCATTGGCAGTTATCGATACTGGCATCGAATCGATGCGAACTAAGCGATTATTTAAAGCTTAGTTACAAAAATAAACATCTATAATGTAAACAGCAATAGCAATAAATAAAATAATAATTGTTACTGAATATTATCATCATACTAGGAGAGTCGATTGGTTAGTTAACGATTTATTTTGACAAGAAAAATCGATTATTCATCGATATGAATTTGTGTATAAGTTAAAATCGCAATTTCGTATTTTAGTCAGATAAAAGTGAAGTCATTGAAACATTCTATTTAAACATCGGTTAAAATCACTAGAGATGTTAAAAAAATTGTATATTAAATATTTCGAGATACTATCGTTATTATTATGTGCTAGTCATTTGTAACTTGGTCCTAGCTCGGTATAAAAGTAGCTAATGAGTAGATTAGATATGTGATGTGTTAAGTATAGAACATTCTGTGACCTGGAAATATGAACCCGCGACCGACGCGGAACAACAAACGACCGGAAGACTGTTTATTTTGATTATAATATAATAATAATAAAATTACCAACAAATTCGGTCTAGTTATTTTCGAAATATAAATAATATTATAAGATATCACATTTTTTTCATATTTCCAATCGTCACAGATTAAAAAAGCCTACCCTAAAGCGTATATAATAGTACAAGTTATCTAGCATTTTACAAACGATATTCATACATTGACCAGATACGTTCCTATATATTTGCTTAGTGTTGTTACAGGGACGTTACGAAACTGTGTAACTATAACCGAAACTATCGAATACACGAAATAAAAAAAACTATTTTTAATCATAACTGAATCGGTTATAAAAGTTTCGGATAATTTCGTATATGGGTGGAGTCTAAGTGAGACTTATAAAGGCAGTTATCGATAAATACGAATAAATTTTGTTACTAGAAAAAGATAAACAACAAATATCACAAGCGAAACAGATGACACCGTTAAAAGAACTAAAAAAAAACAGTTTCAAAACAAATTTTTAAAAAGATAAATCTCAAATATTCGCAATTGAAATTATTCGAAAGTGAGGAATAATCCGAAATAATTTTATATATTATGTAAGCGAAACCAATATAATATTATTCTTATATCCGTATCCGGATTCTAAATGTTACATACGTAATCCGTAACATCCCTAATGTTTGAATAAAACAGCCACATTTAGAAAAACACTAGAGCGCAATACAAAAATATCACTTTCAACATTGTATTGTCATATCCATGCGTTAAATATATTTTTTTAAAAAGTTACAAAAGTTATAATAAAAAAATATAATAAATAAATAAAATAACAAATCTGAAAGTTTAATGAAAAAACAAAATGAAGAAAAAAACACAAATAAGTAAATCAATTTAAAATAAAGTAATAAACAATAAATGAACAAGTAAAAATAAATAAAAAATATCATGCTATGGATGCGACATACAACGCAATAAAAATTAATTCCATACATTTCCATACATCAAATCCTCAACATTTTCATACATGAAAAATATCACGTTAACGAATACATTCGGTTATTACAAAAAATGTTCCATCGTTATATTTAAAGCGTGATTTCAATTCAATCAGTAAAAAAGTACGAAATTGTTGTACAAAAGGACCTCCAATTTATTATGGAGAAATGTTTTAGAAAGTTCTCGAATGTTCTAAATGGTTCTCGAAGGATCCGCGTTGGCGGTTATTTTTCTTTCCATATAATTTCCGCTGATGGGTCAAAATAGGCCCACATCTTTCTTCATGTTGGTTTGCTTCCAAGCGGGTAGAACATCGAACTCTTCTTTGGTCATGCCGAACGCCTCCTATAATTATTAAATCACTGTTAATAAGTAACTAAACGTTGTGCGTATCTTAGGAAAGTAATGAAAATTTATAACAAATTCTTATTACTTTCATTCTCCATAATGAACAATATATTTACAAGCAATAAAGTAAATCGTGTGTAAGTGCGTCTGTCTATTTATATATTATAGCTTTATTAGGTGACAAAAAAAAATTAAAAATAAAGTTCTATTTTTCTGATTTATACTGATGATAACTTAATCAAAATATATGAAAATTGAAGCTCCCAATGTTTTCAATGTTTTCTGACTATAACTGGATTTAAATAAAAAATATGTAAGTTGAAAGATGGCAACGCATGCTGTAACAGTAAGTGCAAGTATAACAAGCATAATTATGTTTAATGTAGTATAGCAGTGTGGAAAAGTTGTTTTGGCAGTCTCAATTTTTGCTTAAAATTAATATAGCGTGAAGTATATAATGTAATAAGTCATGCTTGCGTAAGTCTGACGATGTGATATATACATATAATAAACAAATCTGTCAAAGAATTAATAAACGATGAAACATATTATGTTGAACAAATGTTGACTTACATACGAGAACACACATAGGTACATATAATAAGGCCTAAATGCGATTACACCACACTACTTATAGAGACACTAAAATAAGTCACTACTAACAGGGCTTCCGGTTTACTCTACATGTAATACACAACGGTCGATGAGTTGTGACCGCTCTGAAGTTATGTATTCTAAGTATTTGCGCATTGTTTACTCAGGAGGAAAGAAAACTAACAATATTCCTACAATCAAATCTGCGGAGTCATCCACAACTAACTTCAGGGCGGCCACAACATAACCTATATATAATAATGAACAATTCATGCATGCACTACGTGTGTAGTCGCGGAACAAGTACCAGGAAATCAGCAGCGGTGAGGTGTCTCTCCAGGTGGTGGGGGTCCACGTGATCGGGCAGGGGGCGTCGCTGCAGCGCGGCCAGCGGGAGCACGGCGTCGCAGCTGGTCAGCCGCGACAGTTCCACGGTGCCGAGTAGCGCCTCGCCGGCTTTGTACCCGTGCTGTGTGTGGGGATAGAATGCGTGCTCTAAGCTATTTTTTTGTATTGTACATATATTTCTACATTGTGTAAGGTTTGTCGAATCTATCGCATATAGTATAACGAAAAGAAGACAGATTTACGTTTATTTCTGCATAGGCAGTGGGAACTAATGTTTCTAGATAAGATTGTACATTGGGTGGCGCGATAAAATACCCCCGATTGTTTCGATCGAAACCACAACCGTCACATAATATAATAGATGATTTTTAATAGGTGGGTTTTTATAAATGACTTGATATAGATAGAAATTTCAAAATAAATTGGATGTTACAAATAAATAATATTAATAATTGAGATTAATTATTAACACAACTTTTCTTTGTTGTAATTGAAATTGCCTAATTGACCTAATTTCATTTTACGTTATTTGATTTAAACGATGACTAATGTTTTACATTTTAAAATTGCTTTAGAACAATATCATGAAATTTTTGTGCAATGTGCTTTACCCTATCCTTTTTAAGCATAATAAAAATAATATATTTACAAAATTTCCTTTCCATTTTATAAAGCCTTCACCAATTGTCTTAAGAATACATATACTTACTCATTAGTTTTAACTGTATTTAAAGATAAAGTTATGTTAAAATATTTTTATATTCATACTTTTTGTTACTACATAATTTTGTCCGCAAGACAGAGTAGACAGATCAAATCTAATGTTAAGTAGCAAATCTCAACGCCGTGCTTATAGCCAGAGCGGGGAAATGAAAATAATTAGATCGTCACTTGAGTGGATTTGAAATCTATGGCCATCACATTATAGACGCTTAATACAAAATTGAAATTATTTTTTACCATATAGAAAAGATGTTACTACACCATAAACAAAGATATACGCCATAAATATATAACTATATTTTTTTAAATCAAATTATTACTGAAAGCTATTTTTTTATATAAATATAATATATATTATAAATATTTATAAAAACTCACAGCAATATTAGCATCAGCGGCTTCATCGTGTTCCAGCCATACATCAAACAGGTGCGTAAAGGCCAGGGGTTCCAAGCCGGCTGCAACCACCCGCACGTCCGGTTCACCTCCAACACCGCCAGTACCCCCTGGATCTCTGGAGATGCGATAGTAGGCTTCGGCTGTACGTAATGCGGCAGCTCGCATCGCTTGCCAACGTGCTGCGAATGCTCCAACACCTGTGTGTTGTTAAATATAATAGTAGTTTTTGGTGATGTACAGGATCGCTAACAAAAGTATAAGTATAGATACGAGATATATTAAGGGTGGAGATCCGCGGATAGGGAGGTTATCTTTCTAACTCAATCGATATGGGTGCATGTGACTGAGAACCAAAAAATCAGTACATTTCCATGCTACCTTAATCCAGGGTTATTTTAAGTTTACTGAAAATCTTCTAAGTGTTAATATCATCTAATATTTCTCCATACAAACAAATTCCAGCTGATGTCATATAAACGCATAAACAACAACAATAGACACATGTATAAGACATGTAGGATTGTACACATCTCGGAAGTGTAGGGGAACTAAGGAAAGATTTCTCGAAATTTCTAGGGGAGAACAGAATTTTAAGTTTTAAAGTATGGGCTACGATCCAGTCTGCTCATAAAAAAAATATACAAAAATGAAACATACCGTTCCTCTCAGCGGGGTCGAGGTCGTTCGCGTCGCGCGGCCACCACCCCTGCCACACCCACACGCGCTTACCATCGTCTAGCAGGAATAACGCTGGAAATACAAACCAAATATTATACAATTAATTATTTACTATACGCTACAAATATATATATATATATATATCGAGTGATACAGCATATGACTGTGAGCGCAACAGTTGCGGGTCGGATATCAGGACTCGAAATCGGTAACAAAAATTGAATAAAGGTTGGAAAGCCTTATTTCCTAGGCAATGTGCAATGTTAAATTCAGCTACAGCACTACATATATTTTAATAGTCCCTAACTGGTTAAAAACTATAAAAAAATAACGAACCGGGTTGCGAAGCCGAATACAGCTCCTTTTGTTCAAAAGGGAAGGGTGTCACCAGCTGTTCGTGTCTCAACGGCGACAGCACCTCGTTCGCTTCGAACTGACCGCCCAAGTCCGTGAAATGGAACAATCTAGGCGTTATATCACCACAATCCTTCCCGCCGTTCAATACCGAATTATAATATTTATTGGTAACCCCCAAACCATCTAAAAACTCTTTACTCTCCTCCCCCTCTTTAATTTCTTGTATTTTCATATTACCATTGAGTAAACTTGATTGTTTCGAGATCAATTTGTTAGCTAATTCGATGGCTATTTGTTTAGTATGTTTTAAACTACGAGATCCATGCCAAATATACAAACAATCTTTTTCCGTATCGACTAGAACCAATGAACCCCGACTCCTCAACTGTCGTACAGAACACGGCACCTGAAGTAAATAGGCTTCATTCGATATATTTCCACGAGTAACAAACAATTTGTATCTACTCTTATCCGTGCCCTTCTTTCCTTGGTGAATGACAAGTTTTCCTTGAAACAGGTTAAGGAAGGCAGGGGGCTCGTTTCCTTGAGCCACACGCACTTGAGGACCTTTTTCTTTATCTAATTCAACTGTAAGTAAAGCTGCGGCACCTTTTTCGTTAGACGACGCGTCTTTTCCTTGCCAACAGAAATAAGCGCATCGATCACGACCAGTCAAATTATGCTTAGATGGTTTCCCATTCAATTCCCGGCCAGTAACCGTGATTTGGTATTCCCATCTGATAATATAACTGTCCCCGGAGAAAAATTCCCCAATTTCCTCTTCATCGTCAACTTTTTGGTAATCATATTCTTGTATTACCCATTTGCAAACGGATTTAGTTTTGATATCGTAATGTCTCATTGAATCTTTATCATAGTAATGAGTACCACGACCTATGTGAGAACCTTCAAGCACTAAATCTGGGTCTTGATAGTCATTGGACCACATCTCCTCAGCATCACACGGTGTTATTTCTATTGAATTAGATTTATTTTCTTGTGGTTTAACTTTAATCACTCGACTATAATCGGGCCAGTCGATGAATTTCTCTTTAAATAAGATAGTTTCCATGTGCTGTGAAACTTTGGACAAAATTGTCCATTCCGGTCGTTTATTGCTTGATTTATAAGTAGTATTAGCTTCATCTCTAGCACCTTGGAATTCGGCGGCATTTAATGGATTTATATGACATTCTTCATAATTGTAACCCTCATCAAATAACTCTTGAGCTAGTTGCGCTGCTTTCCTTCGACTTTCTAAGGCAACATTCTTGCCGTACCAAATATACATTTCCGAGCCAAAATCAAAAACGATGACTTTTGATTGGTGTAACATCGCTATTTTGGGTAACTGACCCCAATATTCCTTTATCGGTACTAATTCGTCATCTATGACTTCGTAGCACATGTTAGTTTGTACGACACAGGTTTCAAATATTTCGTCTTCATCAGCCAGACCTGTTTCTATAGGTTTATAATTTTCAATTCCTTCAGTAACACCTAGTAATGACCAGAATTGATTCCAATGTTTATTTGAGAAATTTTTGGTTTGCTCGTCAATTTTAATGAGACCGTTTGAGCTTTTGCAACCGAGATCTTTTGTGTTTTGTATGTGTTGTGCGATGTCTGTGCTTCGGTTTCTAGAACAAGGATATTTAGTACATTAACATAAGGTATATTGTATATTTGTCAAATAATAATTCGAGATAAAAACAAAGAAAATATAATTATTACAGAAAAATATTATAATTGATTTTAAATGCTTATTAATTATGTTATATTTTTACATAAATATATAAAGTAGGTTTTTAGCTCACTAGACTCCTACTATTTAATATGTACACTTATATAAGTATATGTTAGTTTGGTTTCAAACTATCAATAATAACATATATACAACATTTTACCTTTCAATAACATTGGCATATAAACCAATATAAAGGAACAGTTGATCAGGAGTGACCAAAAGGAAGCAATCGCCGCGGTTCACACTAGTATGGATGGGCTCCACTAGCC
>FAPY01028445.1:3265-20505 GCA_900067975.1 Heliconius heurippa
GATGATGATGATGATGATGAGGCTGTAACTATATATATGATGAAAGAAACTAAACTGACTAATTTCATTTAATATTTAAAAATATGAATGTTAAGACCGTCGTAACCCTGTGGTAGGTACAAGGGTGTGACTGTTCCCGGTGGAAATGATTTTTAATGGAAAACGTCACTTAAATTATGCCATATACAATATATGTATATGTATACTTAAACGATAAATGTTTTGGTTTACTCTGTGTAGTGTTAAACTGATTAAAAATAATAATCATTTGGAAATATGTCTCTATATTAGGTACAATATCTAATTATGACTTGGAACATTTAAATTTGGGATAAAAATCAACACGTCCCGCCAAAATTGGAGTGTCTTAACCAAGGTTCCCAGGTTCCCTCGGTTTTATTTGAAATACAGCGTGAAGCTAAAAAATACGTACAATATGCAATTATGAAAGAAAATGCGTAAGCAGCGGCAACTTTTAAAATAAGCTTTTTGCTTTAGTCAAACTGAATAATTTTATATGATTAATTCAATTCACATTACAGCTTACCAATTTATTAAATCCACATTACTTTTCATGTAGAATAACTTAAACGACATTTACACTATACAGTTTTTTTTAAATAAAAGTTATTTTTATAGTAAAACCTAACCTTATTGAAACAATTTTTTTACTATTCTCATTTAGTGGAATCAATTTGTATAAAATTAATTAATGTTCTAGTCTAGGTACATACCAATAAGAGCAAATATTGATATAAATGTGTTTTTTGCTGTTTTAAATTAAACTCATGTCACGTAAATATGAACGATCTTCAACGATACCAAGAACTTTAATTTCGTATGTGACTTGGATAAGATGCTATAAAAGGATAAATTACAATTAATTAAGCAAAAAAATTCACATCTGCATACAGTAATTTTTATGTTATTTACACATTTCATCTTATTGATACATTGGGGTGCAGTATAATGTTTTTTTCTTTTAAAAAACGCTTATAGCTATTTTTATCGACAGAAAGGTTAAATACTTAACTTATACGAATGTGGCGAAAAAATTTACTTTATATTTGAAAAGCTTTTTTCAAATAAGTATTAATAATAAAGAAAAGACAACAAAAAATTATTATGTAATAACTAATGGATCTAGTTCTCGCCCGGCTTAGCTTATTAGCTTTTCAATAAAAATAAAATCTCGGGGCAAGGACCAGAGTAAGTAGGTACTCCGAACTAAAATCATTTAGGTAGGTACTTGTAAGTAATTATAAATGATAAAATATACTTAATATATTTTTGCATCATCACTCCGTATCCCGTATATGGAAGGATAATACACTCCGTTCCCTGTGCATCGTCCAATTTTTGAAACGTGTCCTTAGTGATTAATTCCGCTGCGCTTACACTCAGTTATACTTCTGCGTTAGAAACCTACCCACTTACTATTCTATTAATTCTAGAAGCAAATACTATAAATTATAACATAATTTTCATATTTTCGCAATTAATATTGGGCCGGCGTCAGCGTGTTCTTACTTGTAGATAGGGAGATTTATGTGAACACACTAAAAGGTTTAACCAACCAAGTCACCGTACGATAAGTAGGTAATTAGCCACGCGACCACCGGACGAGTGGATTCCTAACATTTTTGAACAGTGAAATTCTTAGACCTCGTATCTTTTTTTTCAGTTTCACAGACAGAGGATTAGTGTTTAGACACTCCGTTCCGATTAAGACACTTCCGTTCCCCACTTTCCGCCGAATCCTGGTGGTAATGAGTGTTGAGTGAAATAAAAAATATCCAAGTAGTTTATAACTGAGACCAAGCAACAAGGTAAAAATAAAATTTAAATATATATTTAAAAATAAATTTAATGCAAATAAATTAAATTTTACAGTTGGTGAAAAATTTAAAACTTTTTTATTTGCTATCCACCTCTATATAAATAACGCTTAAATGTTATTACTTTTTTATCAAATTATATTGAAAAACTAACAATTTCATTATAAAACCGAGTTTTTTATAAAAATTGTATAACGGTTCGCTTAGAAAATTTTGAATCACGTAGTCATAAATAACTGTACCGCGCCCACTTTAAATAAAAAGACTAAAACCAATGTCGTTCAAATAGTTTTAGTTAAATTAAACTTAAATTACCGATGACTTATTTCTCACGTACTTCAATTTCTTGTCGTAGCAGTTTTTTACGTACTCGTTAGCGAGGACGGTAAATAAGTACCTATGGTATGGTACCTTAGTATCCAGTAATAACTGGATGTTATAAAATTATAATTGATATTTATATTTTAGTATCTTATCTTTATGATATGCTAGTTTTAATATGCGTTATTTTAACGTCGATTTATAATAAAACGACTGGAAAGTTTTAACTACCGTTTAATTTATTTGCAAGGAGTGTTATTGATATCGAAGGAATATTATGAAGTATTAAATGTATAGTTTACTAGATAATATTGATTACTGAAATCTTCAAAGTTATAGATAAAAGAAGTGTTTTAGAATATAAAAGTCGTTTCTACAATAATTCTAGTTTCCACGTTCTGTAAACAAGACTAATCGAGGTGTTGAGTTCCGCTACTCAACACGCAATATCTCTAAGGTTATGCAGGAAGTGGGGAAATGAGTGTCAAAATATTAGGTTCTCTCTGGTCTGGTCTCCCTCCTACCATGCTATATATACAGGTTGCTATAATTATATACATATAGGATACAGCGTACAGCGATACAAGCAAAAAGTATATATTTTTACTTTACGTAATATAAATTGGTATTTAGGGAGTTCTTGCGGTAACTTGTATTGATGTACATAGTAAAATTACTAGGTAGCACAATAATAACGACAGAGTATTAAGTATTAAAATAAACAAGTTGGATTACAGGTCGAAGGTAATTTATTTATACTATACCTAGTAATGGATTTTGTTTCATTTGTTCTTAAATTTATATATTATTAAAAATGTCATTATAACTTTTAATCTATAGAAATTTAATTGATTCTAGAATCAATTTCTATTTTTTATGTTACATTTTGTTACATTCTGTAAACAAGCAGGTGTAAAGCTTACCATCAGGCGAACATGTAGTTTATCTTTTGTTTCTTAATATAAAGAAAAACAAAATAATAAACGTACACCAATATTAGTTAAAATTAATTAATTATAATTAATTTGACAGCTGTTTATGTGGCATGCGTCACTAGTATAAATAGTGTCACGTCACCTTTATACATGAGGTGTAAAAGTCCAGATTTTGTTTTAGGTTTGGGCAAAAGATAATCCGAAATTGATTGTTGTGACAGTGAAGTATTTAATTTAAGTATTTAATTTATTTGAATGGGAATTGAACCCACATACATTTGTGTCTTTACGGCACGTCTGGCCTCAATATATAAAGGATTAAACTATAACATCATTAATTTATAATTAAAATTAAAATTCAATTATAAACATAAGGCAGTCGTAGCGCAAAGGCACGTGTGATTGTACACGCGACGGTTGTGAGTTCAATTCCCAATCGGAGGAATAAAAATATTTTTTTGAATATTTTCATTTCTTCACTCTGGTACCAAGCCAAAATAAACCAGTACCGCCAATCAACACGTAATACTTCAAAAATTCAAGGAAAATTTGGGAAAATGGGGAATGGAGTGCCTTAACACTAGCTTCCTTCTGCCTAGTCCGCTATATGCGGGATGCAGCGTGAAGACTAAAAACATATATAAACCACATAACGTACGTGATCAGAACAAACTGAACAGCGCCCGACATTCCAGACATTTGGTGCGCCAAGCCCGCTTTATCTCCGGCGCCTGCGACAAATTACGTCGGCCCCGAGAGCCCTGGTTATCACAAAACATTAGACTGTTACCGGACTGGACTGTTCCTTTTAATTTCGCCCGTATAGTTTTTGTACCTTACTCATTTTAGTTATCTCGTTGGTACACTCGTTGGCGACGTGCCTCTACAATCTTACTTTTTGGTTGTTTTATATTTGTGTTTATAGTGTGTCGTTGCTTAGTTGCTTATTTTGTATTAAAGATTTTGGAGAACTTTTATTAGATTATTTGTGTGTATTAGGATTTTTAGATTTTGTATTATAATTCTGTTGTTTCCATCAAATTTTGCTTAATAAGATGTAAAAAATATTGTATATAAAAGATTACTAAAGTTTGGACAGGTTTAAATCGACTGGACGCTATCTGTTAATTTCGCACAATTTATTCTTGACAAATATTTTAAAATATGGAAAGGAGCTACAATAAATTTAGATACCTTAAAGGTAAACTTAACCAATAATAATTGTTATGATTTACAAACTATAATCTTATTTCTATAGTACCCTGCCTTCGGGTTTTCACATATTAAGGAGTTTTTAATTAAAGCGGGACTGTGTTTTCTTTTCTATTATTCCATATACATCGACTTCAAAGGAAAATTCGAAAATCAAATTGTCTTAATACAAGACAATTTGATTTTCAATTTGATTGATTTACAATTTGATTGAGAAACAAAATATAAAAAAAAATTAAGCATTCTCCACACAAATGTCCTCATTGCCACAATATATTTTTATAGAAACAGCACATTCGACTCGCATAAAATTTTATTATAAATAAATGTCATGCCATCTTTAGATAGTATTCATATAATTATCATGAAATTGCAAATTTCAATGTATACTAACAAAAATTCTAACGTTAGTACATAAATTGAATTTCAAAATGAAACGCATGCAATTAAAGAACTGGACAGTGTCATTTATTATCCTATTAAGCCATTTAAGCTGTAAAAGTTGCCTTTTTCGAATTAATAACCTAGCCATGTGGTTTTTCTTTCTGCTAACATTACGATAAATAGCAATATGTCGGAAAATAATTAAGACATAAACTAGTTACTTGTAATTCACTAAATTCTTGACAGTCGTACACGCAATTTAATACCTTTATAGGCTATAATTGCAACAGAATGCAATTACGTACAACACATATACTTAAAAGAGGGGATGAAACGCTATTAAGCAACAATTAACTTACATTTACTGGTTTGAACAATGAGAAATATGGAGAATCAATTATATTAAATAAAGTATAAACGTTACTCGAGGAACACTCACCGCATCGCACGACTGCTTCGTATAAATCGGCTCAATACAGTTTATCCATTTAGTTTAAATGTAACTAATTACAAAACAAGCTAATAAATGAAAACATCAATTAATTACAAGAAGAGGCAGCCGGCGCGATGCTGCGGCGCTCACAACTGGTTTTAGAGGCGATCGAGTATCATCCATAATTCCAATAAAACATGGGACCCAGACCCCGCCCCTGAAACACGCCAGCCAATAGCCTCCGAACCCTGCCAGTTCAGCCGGCTCCGCCTGCTATAAGCTTATTTCCCCTCCTCAATAGTGTAAAATTGGCCCTCTTTAATTTAATCATTAAATAAATATGTGCTAACATTATTATCCCGTTGAACTCGTCTCCGTCGAATGGATTCTAATTGCCTGTGGGTGCCGATTGATTATTTGCAGTATTCAATTAATAGTGGTCGTGCTTTTGATCATCACGATAAAGCTGGTATTACTGCTTTAGAACTATTAATTATGAGAGAGCGGTTAATGAATATCAAGTCTTATTTAGAAAAGGAGACCAATAGTTTTGTAATTAACTTCAAGTTAACTTCCGATTTATTAGTCATATAACAATTTTATTGTAACATTGTCAATTACGTTATTCGTTCTTTAAAATAGATTTTCATCCAATTAAATTTTGTTTATAATATGTAGCGGTCTGGTAATTTTATAATTGTTAATTTTATAAATGTCAATTTAAATGTAACCGGAAATTCCTTTGGTTCTTTTTTGTCTTTGTTTATACTTTTTTTTTCAATTTGCATGAAGGACAGACAGAGAACACTCAATTTGTCTAGACCCCTAATTTAAGCCCAACATCGTGACAGTCACGATCTGGCCCAAAGTGGTCGAGTTTATCAAAAATAACATTAGGATTTGATGGAATGACATTTGATTTATCTGTAACGGTTGAATTAAAAAAAGAGGCACACACAAATGTATGCAAATATTCATATAAAAATATGAATAAAAACATATATTATTATTAAATTTTAAAGTACATCGCGCTCGAACAATAGGTAACAAAAGTATTAAGCCCAAAAATAATAAAACTCTTTTCAAATAGTAACTCATTTTTTCTTGTTGGCATAATTTGTCAGTTTGTTGTTCTTTTGACGCTCATCCGCCAGACGTTGAAAAAAATATGGCTCTTTCGGAAGTCGCTAATAACAAGGCGCCATCGGTAGCTTTGTGTTTTTTTGGGCGTGAATCATAGACAGCCTAATTTTGCATTCCTACAAAAAAAAGGTTTCGGTGCCGTATGCGGTTTCGCAAATGACACGTGTTGACGTGGAAGTGTAGTGTGGTCCGGATGTCAAAAATGCCTTTTTAGAACATTTTATTTTTCTTCCGGTCTCTTTATTATCTTGTGAAGCTTATTTTTTTTACTTTGATTGGCACAATTCTATTGTTGTACATAATTGAAATCTATAGTACATATCTAATAGTCCTATTTGGTTCATAGAAACAGAAATTAGAAGTAGCATTTTGAATGCAACATGAAATTAGTTGGAAACGATTACAACGATAAGCATCAAACCTTTATATTATGCAGCTTGGTATTAAAATGATTCATTTTGTTAATTTCCGTTGATTACATTAGTTCTGTACAATTGTATTCAATATCTAATATTTATACAAACATATAGAATAGAATAATAGTATTTTTTTTTAGTTGAATTTTTAGTTTTTAGTTGAATACTACAAAATATACCATACATTTAACATCATTGTCGCTAATGTTGATTTTAGGTAAAAGGAATAATTTACATTCTTTATTTCAAAAATAAAATTAAGAGGACGTTAGGCTGCTCTGCCTAATTTGAGAGCTGTGTGATGATAAAAAAGAGTTAAAAGAAAGCTAAAGCAATTATTATCCTTAGTTAAGAAGAAGAATCTCCAATCTACTTGAAGTAAATACTTGAAGCATTACTAAATAATCTATAATATGGTTTATATCGATCAGGTGCATGACGTTGCGGCGGCACATACTTTTTGTGAACCACTCCCATCCCCCCCTGTCTTTCTCACTTCCAACGTTCCGCTAAACAAACGACACGGTATAACGCTAAATCGATTTGGTCCGATCGTATCACAGGCCCAATAATAAAGAAACACTTTTTGCCATCACCCTATATTGTTAACGAATCGACTATGAAATTATACTATCTAATATCGTATTGTTGCTTCCCCGATCCCATAGAACATGGTGATTGCCAACATCTTTTACCCCTATAAATCCATTATCCCCAAATCGGTTCTGCTTTGTTTCTGATGAACATCTTTGTCTTGGAAATGGCCATGATTCAACATTTCGTGTAACGGTAAAGCTATGGTGATTTGCTGGAAGTTTGCTGCTGTTGGTATCAAATCAATTTGATCATGGGGTTTGAGCGAGACGACCTTTTTTACACCCAATATCCTCGTGAGATGACTATCCATTGTTTAGTTATTAATGAATTCTATTGAATGCGATTGAGAATTGAAAACAGTATTTATATTCTAGGTTCGTTGAACTGCGAGTCCAATTGAAACGCAAAATTGTATATAAAAACAAAGATAGCCTGTGGTCAATTTAAATGGTCTTCCATTGACGAAGTGCAGTGGAGCGAGGCGTGGAAGTCGTGCTAACACGAGCCAACTATCGATAGCACAGGTACCGTCAACTGTTTATTTTGAATAAGAACTTTAATTTTACACAGCTGACTTTGAAAGAATAGTTAATAATTTATGCAATATAATTACTCCATAAGAAATGTATGAGGATTTTTATATATTAATTTTATTTTAATATATTAATCCAAAACAAAAAATGCATAAGTCAAAATAAAGATGACAATTGGAATTGTTGATGAAGATACAATTAACAACAATAATTTTGAGAAAAAAATATTACTCGTAAGTTGTATTGAATTGATAAATAAACTTATAGCGATTTCAATTAATTGTAATGTCCTGAGTTATGTTTTATTCAACGAACGAACACAATCGGTCATTTGCACTTTAGTTGCAGAAAAGGAAACCGACAAATTAATATTATTTTATTATATGAATAGCATAATGCAGTCGTAAATATAATGCAAAGTGGATACATTATTTATTGTTTACAATATATCTTACTTAAAGTAAATCTATTCATTAATTAGTGTATACTGTAATCCATTTATTTTTATTATGAGTTTGTTAGTTTTTATTTATTTCAGGAAAAGTTTTTCTAAGATAATGTTCTGTCATAATGGACGTTTTTAATAGAATATATAAAAGGAAAATTTTATTGCGTTGTTTGTCCAGTTGGTTAACTGAATTCAATAAGTCGAAAAAGGCTGTTGTTGACACTTTTTATAATTAGAAATATAAAACAACAAATATAATTTGTTGTGTTCTTCCGCATTGTATTACAAATTTGAGTATCAAATATCAATTACGATATTATTTAAATGTCATAAACTTTTAAATAATATCTTCTATCGTTCTATCAGTTTCTATGTTGTAGTAGGTAGATACTACATTTGGTAATTTCTACAATACTACTTTTTTTTCAATTTCACGCAATATTATAATACTATTGTAATATTTTATCGTATTTTTATTAATATAGTATTAAAATAAAAAATCTATTCGATTAAATCCTCAAAATTTAAGCTCGCGTGCCTCTGTTTGGAGTCTCCTGAACTAGATTCACAGTTTTTGTGCGCTCGCGCCGGATGTGGTGGATGAATCAGAAATTGCGTTTGAACAAACCTTTAATGTAAATATAATTTCAGTATAATTACTCTTTGTATAATAACTTTATAATATGTGAAGTGGAATTATAGTCGTATTATGAGCGTGTTGCATGAAAGTTAATTTTGGAAAGAAAACTAGTGTAATTTATACGTACCTATATATACAAAAATAATACGTTTTATTTAAAGTAATATGAGATTTTAATTAATTGAACTCTAAAAATATTAATTAAATATAAGAGCCTACTTCCGCGTTAGTATATGAAAATAAACAATGATTTTGTTTCTTCAACAACGATATGTACATATTATTTGGTCAGTTTTTCAGATTGTAATATAATTTTTGATATATAGAGTTTCATCAATTGACTCTCTTAATATGAATATAAAACAGGTAAATACCATTATAAAAATTAAGTAAGTTAATGTGGAATTTATCTTTTAAGAAGGATGTGAATTTGTAGATCTGGAAAGCTTCACTGAAGAAATAAATACAAATTACGTTGCATACATTGTCATTTTAGAAAGAAAGTATTTTTGTAAGCAACAAGTAGTTATAAATGATAGTACCTAAATAGTAATAAGCCAAATGAGCTTTCACTACCATTCATCAACTATAAAACCAGTACTAATAAAGTCATAAGCCAGCTCCAACCACGAAAAAACGTTACACCCTAATGACTTACTTCGATACCCAAAATGGGTGTATTTCGTGAAGAAAATGATTTATTCACGATTACACGTAACGGCTTGATAACGAGGTTTAAGACCAGTTCTCAAAGTTCGCCAAATGTTGAGGTAAATTACCATCAATTACATTACCCCCAATAGCTCGACGATTACTTCTACAAAAGTGCTGTTTGTGTTTGTTTAATCTCAAACTTTCAAACTGTTTTTTGTCGTATATTGTAATAAAATTGTTTTGTGCTTTCCATGATTTACTTTTAATATTTCTTTCGGGAATTTCTTGCTAGGATTTAGTAATTTTAAGCATTTGATTTGATTGCTTTTTGAATATGATTGTTTATCGTTCCATTGTGGCATTATTCCTATTCTAATGGCTTATGTAGGAAATTCTATGGAAATACATATACAGGGAGTTCCCGCTTTCCAGCTTAGTTGGATAGTCAGAGGGAACCTTATTTTAAGATACTCCGTTCCACTCTACTTTTAAGATATTGTGTGTTATATAATATATGGCCTGAGAGGAGATTGAACACAGACATCCCGAGATCTAAGCGCGATCAAAACCATCGTAGATTTAATCCATTAGATCCTAATACAATTTAAGAAATCTCTACCATATTATATATTATATTTATAATAGAACCTGTGGTCTACCATAAATAAACAAGTACCATTAGGCTAGATGACCCCCTATCAGTGTTTAACTAAAACGGTTTACTCAATAATCATGATTACATAAAGTAGTTTACTTGTTAGGTAACCGTTTACTATAAGCACAGAGCTTGCCCGAACTGTCCATTATCGACGATTATTATTAACCGACTTTCGAAATAAGACTATTATAAGGATAGATATATATTAAATTTTTTTTTCGTTTGTTAAATTTGATTTACTTTTGAGTTTTTACAACAAACAAATATAATAATATTCGTTCAAGAGTTCTTGATCAAAAAAATTGTGTGTATATTTTTAAAATATTTATTAAAATATATAATAATTCGAGATATTAATTATTTATGTATATGTAGTTTTTCTTCTGGGATTGGGTAAGAAGAGAGAGCCTCATGGTACCATATTTATCAGTTCTTCATGATTCTTTTTTTAATTACTACAAGGCAATCGTTTTTTATGAATATATTCTAGAAGATTATACGAATGTTATCAAAAAAGTTCCCGTCCTGTAGAAAATTCGTCGTCGTCTTGTAGAAAAGCCCAACATTCAGCTCCGCCACAAAGAATTCAGTATCTTTGAAAAGTGGACGGAAAGTAGAGAAAGGAGTATCTTAATCCTGGTTACCTATATCTACCCTGGCATACGATAAAAGTGTGGAACTAAAAAAAAATATAAAATATTTACTTGAAACTTAACCGAATTTGATCGAATGAAATCCTACTTCATCATATTATTGACGTGGCTATAATGATATTGTCATTATTACCTCGACAGTTACTCTATTTGATAGTAAATATGATTGGAATATTTTGGATTGCTTTATTTTCCATGATTGATCTGATAAACTCTAAATTGGTATTGGAATGGTGTTTTAACAAGCAATGTAACGGTATTTCTTCTGTAATTATGTACGAGTATATAGATCATATATCATTTTAAGGTTAGGGGAGTTACTGTGGAACTTAAAGGCAGTAGGTCTAGGACAGTAAAAAGTTTGCCCATATGTTCTATCAATATTAGATAATATAATAAAACTGGAGAGCTTGTCTCATTGAATGCACTAATATCAGGATACTGGTTGGAACTCAAATAATATTTTTATTGCATATTGTATATATCGAAGGGTATAAATAAATTATATTATAGGATGATTATATTATAGGAGCAATACTGTTGCGTACTTTTAGTTATTTCTAGTCTAACTATAAAAGAAACAATATGTATTAGGTATATTAGAGAGTACTCGCAATTTGTCGATGAAAAAAGATAGTTAAAAATAAGATGTTTTGCAACATCAAGATGATAAGTATATCTAAGTACTATTTACATTTTTTGTCTATAAATAGTGTCTTAACTATAAATGTATTTTAATTTATTTTACAAGAATTTCTTTTAACCGATTTATATGTTTTACACACAAATCTTAATTCGTAAGTCTTTTACATTAAAATTTAAATAGAATAATACGCAGAAAAGTGATAGGTATAACATAAATTGAGTGGGTATACCCCATACAGCATATATTAGCATATAGCAGTACACATTTAAAACTGGGCGGGTTCCAATCAGGACTTATTAACTTAAAAGCATAGATAACAACACACGACAGATTGTTAATTGTGTTGTCTAACTTGCTAAAATACTATCTTAAGTTTGTATTTTCGCAATATTTAATGGTTTTTAAATGGTTAGTTATGTTATTCGTGGTTTGGTGGTCGATTACAGCTGTGACGAGGTTTACAGGTTCAATTTTCTATGAACAATTGTGGATTGATGAGACTAAGATACTAGACATTAGGTATATGCTCGTATATATAAAAAAAAAAAACAAGAAATAGATATGTTTTTTATGTTTTCTTCGTGGAGTAAAAAATTGTTAGTGACAAAAGTTTTCTTTATAACTTAAGCATAATAATATATGTAAGTATAATATTTATTCTTATTATAGTGTTAAGACACTTCTGTTGCGTAAATTTCGATGAATTCTTGAGGCATTGCGTGTTGAATGGCGGAGCTAAACGCTGTGCTTTGACTCGTTATAATGTATTGGGTTAACATGTGTATAAGAAATATTATTTTAATTAAACTTGCCACTTAAATTTTTAATTAAAATAATTTGCCCTCATACATCAAGTGACCGACACATGCGGGGCAAATTACTGAAGATTACTTATATAAAATTTATATGGGATACAGATGTTCTATTTTCTAAGTTTTTCTAGCTTAAAATCTTAGTTAATATATAATAAGTGGACTATTATTCTATATTTTAAGAAACGGCAGTCGTAAAGTGTTGAATTTGTTGACGCAAATAGATAATTATGAGTTAAAGTAAATATTTAAAGTTTTATAAAAGATACATAAAAAATCTATTAATTTGTAATAACGTTCTTAAATTTTGAGATATTGCTTTCACGATTTTGGAAACTAACGCAGCACTCTGCCACTCTCTGTTTAAAATTTATACCAAAACTTGAAAATTAAAGTTATACCACTTTTCCTACATTACCTACTCTAGTAATAATTCCGTCAAAGGCTCAACTCGCAAGTGTCAAATTACTACACAGAAGCGTAGATGCTAATCGTCAACGGTTACGGCCGTCTAATGTACTTTTAATACCGGCTATACTAGTCCCGGCCAATTTGGCAGGTAGCGGCCGAAAAAAGTCATTTACGACAGCGTGTGTGGCTTTGAATAATTATTCGTGTTTTGGTGGGAGCAAAAACGTGCAATGAGGTCAATGGTGCAAGTGTTAATGGTGGGAACGGGTTCGATTCTTGTCAGATTGTTGATACACTGTCTTTTGAGAATGCAACTTCTACATAAGCAAAGCTTACCTAGTTGCTTCCGCTTTTTTTAGGGAGGCGTTGTGTTCCGCTTCCAACTCGCACATTTTTTCAAAATTAAGGGATAAAATGAGGAAGAGAGTGTCTAGGTTTCTTCTGCCTATCCTGCTATGTAAGAAAAAGGGTGATGCAGCTAAGCAAGATCTTATGAAGTACCTACACAATTGAAAACTAGAAAAAAACAACGTTTTCTTTTTAAGTATTTATTGTTTCCTCAATTACATCGTAAACAACAAGAAACGTATAATAATCAGATAAATTTGGTTAATTTAAAGTAAAAATACTGTGCACATATCGCCAGTACTGTGGGTCCGCCACACATGTCGCGTTCAGTTCTCCCGAGACGCGACCACCTGAATTATGGATTTCAAAATCAGACCTGTTCATATATTTTTTTGCTATTCTCGATTGAAGCGAGAGTGTGTATAAAATGTGTAATTAGCTACCTAATTATACTTTTACGTGCTCTACAATATTTTATTATGGAGGTTTGAGCATTTTAAATTAATTATTGGATAAATTTTTTACGTTTTTTTTGTCCGTTTATATTTATCTCTGTAAATTGTTACCATTTTATTTTTCCCCGTTTCGAGGCATAGTTGAACCTAAACTTACTTTTTTTTCAAAGTTTTGTTTTAATTTTTTCATTTTACAGTGATTGATAGTTATCGAGCAGACAAAATTAATAGACTTTGGAAGTTGAAATTTAGCAAGTTAGTTTAGAGTAGGTCAGAGAGTATAGCGAAGCACTAAGAAGAAACTTTCGAAATTCTGACGGGAACGGGAACAAACGGGATTTTCCATTTTATATCTTATATTCCATGTAAACATACATACTGGCGACGAATAATACTGCAAAAAATACCAATCTGCTTCCTCTCAATACTTAAAAGATAAATCCCCCCAATAACATTCGAATCTACAAATATCGCGTGCAAACAAAAATATAACAATTAATCCACATTGTCCTTATATATAAACTCTATATACAATAATGTATGTGAAACTCATTTAATATCACCTATTCTAGGAACCTTCAAGTGTCATAGTTGAATATTCATTTCCGTTACAAACTCTGTCATAACTAATTTACCAGAAAAAAATTACCAAAAGGGTAAAATAGGGGACGTTAGGATGTGTGATTAATGTGTTTAGAGGATTGCACTAAATTGATTTTTATTATACGTTGTTGACTACACTCACTGTCGAATTAGAAAGGGTTCCCTCATTATCGTGACAACGTAAATTATAATGTAGGGAGAGACATTCGTACAAATTACTACTTTGAACCTAAAAAAGAGGTGTACTTGTCAAAATTGAAATTTAATTTATATGCATTTGTCTACTAGCTTTTACATGCGATGTCGCCCACGTGGTCAAGTAGTACTTTGAAGATGATATAGCCTAAAGCTTATAGGCGTCATCGATAAATTGAATATTTAACGCAAAAATTTCTGCTTCTTTTTAACAGTTTCTGAGATTTTGCACGTTCAATGAAATAAACTCGTCAGTTTAGTAATATTAGAACCATAACAACATGCTACGTTACTTAGTCTTATGGAAGATATAAAAACAAATATAAATAAATATAAATAATAAATATAAACAAATATAAATAAAAAAAATCCTCAAGGGAAATGGTATTATTTTGTTAAATAGAGAAATTTAGAGTCGTCCGCCCACAGGACAAATAGTATTAGAGCTCATATTCTCCATACTATTACTTTGTATGGTTGTAATAGGTTATTACAGCATAACTTTATAAGTGTTTACTGTCGAAATAATATTCAAAGTTGACACCTAATGTACAGAAATTGGGGGCAAAGCGGAGAATGTTGTGTCATAGCACAATGTTCTGTTTTCCTACGCTGCTGTATGCGGGATAATGCGTAGTGTCTACATATAATTAAAATTTATGAGGTGCATTATCGCAGTGACCAGTGGTGGCGCAGGGGAACAAGTGGGTTCGATTCCCACCCGAGGAAATTAAATATTAAATATTTTTATTTTCTTGCTCTGAGTAACGCGCGTTAATTTTCGCCACTGTACACGCAATACCTCCAGAATTCGACGGAAAGTGGGAACGAGTAAGTCTTAATGGGAAACTAAGGGATACAGAATAAACTTAAAAAAAAACATATCGTTACCTCGACACACGTTGTACTTGATTCTAATTGCCTCGTAGAAGTTTCCTAGAAACATCACAATTAACTGATAGAGATCGAAGCAAAGTGACAATAATAAGAGTCATGTTCGTGCCAAATCGTATTTTAATTAGCCAGATAAGGTATGTCATTAGCTGGCGAATTACCTCAAGTTGTTTGTTTTAATTTTTTTTCCTTATCTCGTAATGATGCATCTTGTCTGTCAATTTGTGGGGTGTTTTGAGCGTGTTGGTTTACTTCGTAACGTGTTTTTTTTTTAATATTAGATATTTTTTTTCATATTTAATTATGTAGGTCAAAATTAATGCTGTCGTTAATAGGAGGCTTTATTTGAAAATTTAATGTTATATAGTTGTTATTATTAAGCATAATAAAAAAACAAAGCCTTTTTATACTTAAAAAGCAAATATTTTTGATCAAAATAAATAAAAGCTTCTAAATTTAATGTGTGTAGAACATTTCTCAGATATTTAGATCTAAGAAACGATAGCAACCTATTTTTGTAATATGAAGCTCTTATTGGGTACTACAAAGTACAGACTGAAAATTTAAATATTTACTAACATCTGTATAAAGTAACTACCAAGTACTTACCAAGAAAAAAAATTGTCATAACATAAAATTTATAACCACGTCTTTATTAAGTTCATTTAAGTAATCAAAGTGTTTTTTATATCAAAGTTAATAGTTATTTACACAGTAATTGCCGACATCCTCTTATATAAAATTGTAATGGCTGTCATAGGTTTATGTCATTTCCTTTTTACATCTCGCGCAATAAAAAATATATTATATTAGATTTTTCCAAAGTTCGCATGCAAGAATTGTAAACATATCAATGTAACATCGAAATATAAAGTAGACTAGAGCGGTATTTTTTTTTTTAATAAAAGGTAAAAAAAAAAACAAATTTTACAACGCTACAAAATTTTCCCTCATTGTAATCATTAAATTTATTTTCCTTGTTTTTGAAAGAAAATTATTAATTGAAAAATTTATAAATTAGGAAATGGGATTAGGCACCGGCACAAGGCCTGTAAGCGCGGTACCAATATAAAGCACGATCTAGGCGGCTTGAGCTCCGCTATTCAAAACCCAATGAAAACTGTAGACATTCAATTGACTAAATAAAAGTAATTAAAAATCCAAAAAATAATATTAAAAAAACACCAAAGGTGGAAGATAAAGGAAGCAAACTTCACTACTCAAAAGATGGAAAGATCAAAATCAACAAAACAATAGCAATTTTTTTATTTTAATTCTACAAATATATATATAAATATTTATATTCCACTAAATAATAAAATATTAACTAAAACTATAAAAAAAAGAAAATGATTTGGACTAATACATTGCAGTCCATGACTTATGATCCATTGTAAATTGCATTTTCCTGGTAACGGTTGGGTTTTTTTAAACACGAAATTGTCCTATGCAAAAGGAAACAACACACTTTACATAAAAGGTACATACTAATTAATAGAATTGATTAATTATAATATACAGTTAATTATGTTATATATTTATATTTATCGTTTAATAAATAATATTAATATTAATTGTTGTGTAATGTATAATAATAAATATCTGGAATTGTGGCAAAATTATAACGAATTTGTAAAGGATAAATTGCGGATATTTCATGCTTTTGATACAGGAAGGACGTTTTAGATATATTTTTAGAAGTTATTGAGGTAGGTTCTGTTGAAAATTCAAATGACAATCGATAAGGTATGATATTATTAAAATTATTTCCTCCAAATATCTATACTTAGCTATAATAAATTCGTAACGGATCAGTGTCTGTTCATGTAAGACTTATGTATAAGAAAAATGTTATGCATTTATTATTGTAATAAGAATTTATAATTTTATAATTTTTTGGTCAGCTTGTCTAAGCGTCTATTTTCTTATCTCAGAAACTGCTTAACCGATTTAAATGCACTTTTCATTTTTCTATTTTGGCAAACTTCACTTAACATTTTTTTTTATTTCA
>FAPY01028496.1:0-12224 GCA_900067975.1 Heliconius heurippa
AATGAAATATTAATATTTTCATTTATTCGCTTTGGTGTCGAATGAACTCGCAATGCCTCCAGAATTCGACGAAAAATGGGGGTTCTGTGCGGGGTACAGCGTGACGAAAATTGTTTTCTTTTATTACACGGTTTTTATAATAATATTAGTTAAATATAAAATATACCAGTAATTTTAGTATTAAACGAAAACTAATGTAATGGGTAGCGTTATTTTAAAGTAAAATAAAATAATATAGCAAGTTAAAAAAGAAAAACCTCTGTATGTAAAAAAAATTTCAACATAATTTCATTGCCGAAAGGCCATATTAAAGAAAATTCATTTTTCTTCCGTTGACGTCGAGATCATCTTAAATATAATTTAATATAATGTTAGAATTTGATGGAGATGTTTACTTTTTGTTAAGCTTCACGCTGTATTCCGTAACCCAACTTGACCTTATTATTGAGACACTCTGTTCCTCTTATGAATTCTAAAGGCATCGCGTGTTGAGCGGAGGAACTTAACGCCGCAACGGCTCTATTAACAACAAATTAAAATTATTTAATTAAATAAAATAAATCTTAGAAATACTTAAATAAAATTTAAAACCCCATTCGAGACAGCATGCTAAATGTAAAGATCAGTTCTTATAAAAGACTTCTGTTTGTGCGAGATCATTATGCATCATCACGCGCCTATAACTGTGTAACAGTATCTCGTTTCCGCTCGCTCCCCACTCTTTGAATGTCTTATTTTATTATTAAAACATTGGTAGATTTCAGCATAAAATTTATTATATTACTTACTTAGGACAAAGGGGCGATGTCTAAATTAACGAGCTTTCATAACTATTTTTATATTTTATGTAGGAATTTTATCGCTGAAGTTGTGGGTTCGATTCCCATTCGAAGAAATTAAATATTTAATATTAAGAGATGAATTCTTCGCTCTGGTGGTCTGGTGAGTCCAGAATTCGGCAGAAAATGCTGAACGGAGTTTCTTTACAGTAGGTTCCCTCTACGTAGCCTTCTCTGAGCAAAAAATATGAGTTTCCACTGTATTACGGCATTTCTTTTGTTAACAGATGATCACGATGATTTTATGAGAGCGACGCGACCTGTAAAGTCGCTTTTATTTTTCCTCATCGAGATGGAATACGCGGGCTTTGTAGCGTGCGCAGTACTATTGCTATGTCCTCTCGCGCTCAGCCGGCACGACGACGACTTCGCATTCGACAACAACGAGGAGTTCCAGGTCAGTCCCTCTCATTTCTGAGTAGCGTTTGTTTCGAAATATGCAGAATAGATGATAATATCACCATTGTTAATAAAAACAAATAAAAAATCAAATTTTGCATATAATAAGACGAAGTAATGTACTGAATTTCAATTGTCTTTTATACAGTCTCGCTTTATTTCTGCGAAGAGGGCCTTTGAAATGAATTTCTTTTGAATTTCCAGGTTGAATTAACAGCGAACCATTCAGAGATAGCAAAAAATGGCCTAAGAAGGTTATGGGGTGTTCCGGACACATCGGCCTACGTAGGACATCTATTTAGAATGGAAATCCCTAAAGAGGCTTTCTCTGGGGAGGTTTTAGCATATAAGGTACATTCTACATGTATTTGATTCGTCTCGCAAATCGAGTTTTGATTCAACCTTACACAATTGTAGCGTTCATAGGAAACTTCTTGAGAATTTAAATGTAAATGCAGAGAGAGCATTCTTCCATATTCATTCGGTATTTTAAAAACACGTTAAATAAATTATATTCTTAATGAGGTTTTTAATATCTCACGCCTAAATTTTGGAGTTGTCAGTTTTTGAGTTATTTGACACCTATAAATGATCAGCTATCGTAATTTTGTTATACAAACAAGCCACCTTTGCTCCATTAAAAAATCCATACATAATAATTTTATTACAATTGACTAGAATTCCATCTCACTAAAACTCATATGTTCTAGGTTAAGAAAGAAGACGGTCGTCACTTACCAAACTGGCTGGCCGTGGACACGAAGCACGGGCTAATAAGCGGTGTACCTCAAAAGCAAGATTTGGGTTCCCATGCCTTCACTGTGGTCGCACACGGGCGTACACATGGCCTGACCGCTACCGACTCGTTTACTATTGAAGTAAGTTGAATATTTCTTGTTGTAATTCTTCTTCGTTGATTTATATTTGAGGCCAGTCGTGAGTTTCTCGCTGAGGTTTCGAGGCAAAGCGCAGGATTGAGTTTCGCTACTCAACACACAATGCCTCCAGATTTTAGTGGAAATATAGAGAACAGAGTGTTTTAAAACTAGGTTCCTTCTGCCTACCCTGCTGTGAAGCTGATTTAGCTATTAGAAATATACTAAGAGTAGGTACTCCTAACTGTGTGGTCAACTAATCTTAACTACATAATTCGTAGCTTGTCAACCTCCAAACGGAATAAGCATTATTTGACCTAATTTGTCTTTTGCTGCTATGATGTCACTATTAAGCCTGGTTCCATTGCGAAAGAGAAATGAGCGGGCAAAAGGTAAAGCTTAGGCGGATCGGAGTCTTTTCAAATAATATAGCTTCTAATAATTTGGTAGTACTTTATGCTAGAACTGGGCTAGTTCATGTCAACTTTTTCTCCTAGTTCGGTTCTTTCCGCCTAACTCTGCTTTCCGCTCAACGTAGTCCTTAATGGGTCCGCCCGCGCTCGCGGTGGAAACGCGGTGATTTTAAACTAAGATATCTTTGAAATATTAAAAATTGTACTTGAATGATTTTTTAAAATGTTAATTAAAATCTAAATTAAATTAATATATTGCATTTGTAAATAAGAAAAAAAGAGGTACGTTCTGTTTATTTACATATTAGCATATTGATTTTAAAAGGACAACGGTTTGATAACAGGTAAAAAGTGCAGACGAGAAGCCACAATCTAAATACGGAACGTGTGTGAACAACGAAAATCGACTGGTTTTGGTGATACTCATTGATGGCAACTTCCACAAGATTTCGCCGCGGCAAAGAATACGAGCGCTGATGGAGCTCGCCAGTTTTATGGCATTAGATGGGGTAAGTTCGATTTGATTACATTAAAAAAAATCGGTTAAGTGCGAGTCGGACTCGCCCACTGAGGCTTCTGTACCAATTTCAGAATTTATCATATAAGATATCCACACTTAGTGCCAAATTTCGTAGATGTTGGTCCATTAGAAGTACCCTATAGGTTTTGATTATGTGGCGAATTTCATACAAAATGCAGAAATGCTCGTATCTTTCGATTGCGTTGACTTCAGAGCTTTAAGGGCCCATAGAATATTTGATATTATCTCCACGTGATCTCGAGATAAATGGTCTGGATAGACGGATGAATGGTCAACAAATTGATCCTATAAGGGTTCCGTTTTTACGTTTTGAATTACGAAATCCTAATTAAGTATATGCACGACGACCTTTCAATTCAAAACGACTAAAACAATAAAATGCAAAGAAAAATACCTATTTTAAGATGTGAATGTTTATGTCGTAGCTTTATAAGCTGGTACATCGACATTCTTCTAACATAAACTGTATGAAAATATAAGAAATGCTTTAACATTTGACAACTTTCATATCTAATATCTGTATGGTAATCGGGTATTACTTGGAAAAGAAAATATACATAATTGAAATTATGTATGCACATAAATTTTGTACCTGTCAGGAATTGAACCAGAGAATCCAAAAATCTTAACACTATTAGCCACCAAGCTTTAGAATTATACCTACAACCATGTTATATATTAAGAATAGAATTCTAAACAGTAAATTCCTGGTGTATCGGATTCCAATAACTCATAACTATTTTCTATATTTGAATATTTTCAACATTTTATTAAGCTATAAAACACGGACGGGAGTGCGCTTCCTGTTCGACCCACTATCGTGCTTCGGTAGCATGAAAATGAATTTTCTTTTATAAATTTTGAAACGAAATCATTAACTGAGACCGTCTTGGCGCAGGGGTTCACGGGTGTGATTGTAACGCGACATATGTGGGTTCGATCCCCACTCGAGGGAATGAATTATAATTTTTTAATATCTTAATTTTTTTGGTTCTGGCACCAAGGCGTAAGCCCGGCGTTAACTTTCGCCATTTTAAATGTAAAGAGCGGAGTGTCTTATCACTAGGTTTCCTCTGCCTACACCGCTGTGTGCAGGATACAGCGTGAAGCTGATTTATTTTCCTTACCTTGTTCTATATATTACGTGTTTTGTTTTTAAAAGGCAAAGTAGTAAAACAGTAGATTATCCATTTCTGAAATAAAATACGACAGCTATAAAAGCTTTTTCTCTCCTCATTTTAATGAAAGAGAATGTATTTGCGTTGATTAAACGTGAGTGTATAATTTTAAAAGGATATGGGCGTTCGTGACTAGATTTTTAAAGTAATCTCTCTGCCTACAAAGGTTGATGGCATTAGTGAATTTAATGTTAAACTTAGCTTTGATGTTTCAAAATATAATTACAGTTTTGAAAAAGATATACTTTTCATGTGGATTTTATTTATCTTAAATTTAACATCTGGTTTTTAATGACAAAGTTAAAAAATATATATTTTTTGTAATTTCTATAATTTTCTTCTTTTCAAAATAGGTTGTAGCGCACAAGCAAGGGTGCAAGCGTGTGACTGTAAATGCGTTAGGTTGTACGTTCGATTACTACTCGAATAAATTATTTAATATTTTCATTTTTTCGCTCTGGTGTAGAGGCAAAGTGCGGCGTTAAGTTTCGCCACTTAACACGCAATGTCTCTAGAATTAGGGAAAAATTAGGGAACGTCTTAACACTAGGTTACCTCTGCGTAACCTACTGTATGTGGTATACACGTGAAACTAAAAAAAATATACACTGTAATATCATTAAGTTTTCTTCAAACATAAATCTTATTTGGTCAACCATTTGTTTGTTTAACGTTCTCAACTCACAAGTCCTACTTGAGAACGTGACTAGAAACGTTATTTATAATATAGATGTTGCCCCGGTTTCGCTGGCCTATCGAGCTCGCCAGTTCTCTAAATATACAGAAAATAGAAAATAAAGTGATATATCACTCACTCTTGGTGTTACACAACAATGTGAGATCAGTAACTATAAAAAAAATAAAGAATATTCATAGAGTTATAACTGGAGTGGCACAAATGTTTTAGTAATATTATACATTTTTAAGTAGGTATAATATTGTAATTTTTTAAAATTACATTATATAAGTTCTATCCGGAACTAATTAAATACGCTTTCCCAACCGCAATGGCCACGACCTTAAGTGGAATGTGAAGAACGCAGTCATTTAACTTAACTTAGCTTCCCGTTGTATCCCTAGCGGGATAAACAGACAGAACGGTGCGCCAAACACTACGGTAAATTTTATTTACTTAGATTCAATATTCTTTTTCAGTACCTACTAAGCAAATAAATGGAATAATCTTAAAAATATTTTAACGTTTTTAAAGAGTTACACCTAACCTGAGAAGGAAAAAGATTTTTTCTTTACTCGGAAGTAGAAATAAAATATTAGGCTCAAATACCCGCAGAGAAATCCCGCTACGGTCAAATTTTTATATGCTTTCCAATAAAAATATTTGAGCTTAATATTTTATTTCTTTACTTTAACAACAATTTATAAAGCTAATCACGCAAACTAAAAATTCTAACGTGCCATTAATTTACCGACTTACCTACTTTTCTCAAACTACCTAACTAGATGCTACTAGCTTGCGTGAGGACTGAGAAGGTCGCATGCCTCCACTCGTTACCTCAGCGAGGTTTCCATACGATCGTCGATATCGAGTTTACTATAAGTGCTCATTATAATTTCTTTTTACATACCTTTAATTAGGTCATGAAATAGAGACTTTGCAAAGCATACAAATTATACTTATGGAACGACGTTATAATTAATGAAAAATTAATAAACAAACGGTATTGTATCGTGAAAAAATAATTGTATTAGTATTTGAATAACATGTTAGTTGTTGAGGTTGACGCGAAAGAGTACAACGAGTAACTGTAAACGTGACGGTTGTGGGGTCGATTCTCGATCGGGGGAACGAAGTATTATTTATTAAGATTTAGACTGAGTGTGGCTGAGTTAAATTTGAGACGAATTCTCAATTTTCATTATGAATAGTATTTCATGTTTTTTTTAAATATTAATAAAATATTAAATCTCAATATTTTACATAAAATAGACGTTGGAAAATTAAATTATATTGTTTTTTTTTTCAGGATGAATTTTGGATGGAACCCTACAAGGCTGAATCTGCTCAATCTCACACAGTTCTTATGACCGGTGTGGGCACAACGAAACGGAGAAAATCTGAGGCGACTACTGCTATTTATTTAAACGTGAGTACATACCAATACTACTTAATAAAATTGATTCGAGCAATCAGTAAAAGTAAGGAAGTATCAGACTGTGCAAGCATGGAATGATGGAAGAAAATGAAATGAATGATAATGGAAGTCGATTTTATTCTCGCTTAAAATGCTTACATTTATTTATAATTTTATTTCCATAATCTGATCTAATAAGATAAGACTTGGCGGTAAGGTAAAACTTGTGGTTGGCATCTGCCACTGAACATAACATATCCCTAAAATAGATGGACATTAAACTAATTAATTTCTGACTAAATTTATCACTATTATTAGAAATGGACGTTTATATTAAAATATTCTTGTTAATTTAGGTGGGTTGCGGCGAAAAACTCTGGTCGCGACACAAGGTCCTAGTAGCAGGCTTAAGGGAACAGTCTCGTGACGGCACACTTCACCAAGTACTACGTCTGCCTATACTTGGCTGGCGGCTGGTTGGCATAAAGCCCTTGCCACGACTTAAAAGACAGGTAAATAGTCTAAGATAGGGTAAACTATTACCCTAGAATTAGTTTTTCAAATTAATCGTCAGAAAAAAAAAATAAACATATTATGCACGCGAGTTACTAAATACTTAAAGCTTTTACTTACACAGTCTTCTACAGTGTCAACAACTTTTAGTCAATAATTACATAGCAAATATAGATTATATAAGAACCTTTGAAGTCGGTGAGGTAGTGGCTCAGGGACACAAGCGCACTTTTGTAATTGCGACAGGTTGTATATTCGATTCCCAGTCCCACTCGAAACCACTTTTCATTACCTCTGAAAAATGACAGAACCATTTAGTTGTAATAGAGTTTAGTTGTAATAGAGATTGTAATCACAGAACTATTTAGTTCTAATAGAGTATTACGACGGAATTTAATTGATGCAAAGTTCACAATTGACAATCTTTTCCTTAAATCGGTATAGTGGGCTGGGTGGGTTTTACACTGGATATACTATGTTTATGATAATGAAATTTGGGTCGCGAATAGCTAAAATCGTAAAATTTAAATTAAAACAGAATAATACATATCTATTTTAATGGTCGGAATTTTTTATACTGTATCCTATTACATTTTCTAGTCTTTTATAATCACAATAAATTTTAATAGTAAAATTACAAATATTTGTCAATTTTTTATAATATTCAAATTAATATATTTTTATATTTTCACAATATTTCAGTCACCTCTCGACGAAGGGTCCGGCGTGTACGACATGTACGACGAAGAGAACGACGATCAATACAGCGGCTACGACGAGGACGATGAAGAAGACGACTACACTAACATAGACGTTGCGCCAGATATCGTAAGTACCTAATTAGTTTATTGAACTTATATATATTTATTAATATATATAATAATAATCATAAGGTTGACGAGTTATGACCACCCTGAAGCTAGCTGTAGATATCCGGTTTAAGTTTTTTGACAGTGGCCAATGCGCGAAAGTCTAAATTCAGGACGGCTACAACTCGTCTATTGCACTTTACGTATATAAGGTGTTGCCCTTCTAATAATCTAATCATATAACGCAAGTATTTGGTGTTGCATATAGGAATGAAATAGCTCTCACAAAAATATTAAATTTAATGTTCGATTCTAACTTTAAAAAATTAAACAAAGACAAATTATTATAATTAAATTTTATGTACAAAAAACATTTACTAACCTAAACAGAAATTGCTTACAATGTAAATAAAGATGGCGTTAAATGTCACTTTGCGCTCGGTTATACTGTGTCTTAATCAATATAATGTCTGTGTCGATTGAGTATTAACAAAAAAAATGGTACTAAATAAAAAATCATTCATTTCTTCATTATGTACCAATCATATATTGCATGAACATTATTATAATCTGGCAAAGTAAAAAAGACCAAATTATATTTTTAATCTGTTAATTTAATTGTTAGAATCGTATTCAAATATTGTGCTAAAATATTTAATTTAAATCTTTGCCAGGTTATGAAAAATCTCCTATAGTCATAATACATGTCATGCATAGTCTTTAGTTAAATGTTTCGAAAGGTCTTATCATTTTGCATCTATTTATTCATTGGAATATTATGCTTATTTAACATTGTTCCTTTGTCATCGATGAAACATTCAACCATTTTTCCAATGAATAAACTATCTGAAATAATTTCAGTTTTACTAACACTATATAATTTAGAATTTTCTATTAATAGTTTCTGATCTACTATGAGGTCCCGAAATTATAATAAATTAAATTAATGAATGAATTACAACTTAATAAATTATAATTAAATATCATATATATTATATTAAAAGCAGTTTTGTACCTGTATATTAAATTCTAGTAGTTATAAATGTTAATAATATTGTATGTGGAATGGAAATCTTGCACTCAAAACACTGCAAATGTAGATCAAACTCCCCGGGACCACTGCATGGAATGCTAAACATAATACCTAACTATCAATTAACTTAATAACTTAACATAAAATAATAAAATTTAATGTCTATTCAAATAAAACTATAAAATTCATATTCCTAAAATGTCCACAACAAATTAAAAAAAATTAAAAATATATTTCATAAGTCAAATATAGATTTAACTTTGAATGTTAACACATATACATCTTTTATTTTACATACGCTACAAATTCATTATCATCATGTCTTGGGCGTTATTCTCAGTTAATTTCATGAACAATTCTCACTTTCATCATTACATTAAACTATTATTAGGATACATTTCAGTGTATATTTTGTTTTGTGGTTATTTAAAATATAAAGAAAATAATTGTAATTGTAATGTTAAATGTTTTCATATTAAGATTTTATTATAACCACACACCATTACTACAACCTATTATTACATAGAGAATCACTAAACAAAATCCTTCCCTATAACACTTAATTTAATAAAAACATAGTCCTAAAATTGTTATATTAGTAATGTTACATAAAACACAATTATGTATATTATAAAAGTAACATTGCTATTATACAAGTGGGTGGCAGTACTAACGTAGTGTGTACCGCGCGGCGGCAGGTGGGAGTCCCCAACCCCCCGCACCCTCACCGCCACCACCACGGCCAGCACCCCGCGCCACACACCACCACCGACACGTTTCAGACCGAGACCCCCGACGCGACGACGACGACCCAGCCCTTTCAAACCCCCACCCCTGAATCACCAACCCCAAACCCAGAAACCCCGACACAGACCCCCGAACCCCCAAACCCTTCGCAAGCCGCCCCGCTCCGAGAGGAGTCGTCGGAAACCCCCGACTCGACCACTAATATGTATACAACGGAGGTTTGTCCCAATCTCCATCGCATGATTCGTGATTTGTCTTGTATTGTCGTGTGATTGTGTGGTGGTATTTTTGGTTTGTTTATTCTTGTCTGACTTCTGACCATTTTGCACGTCAGCCGCTGGAAGACCTTGTCCCGTTTACAGGGATGACATTACCATACTGTTGTAGCCTGAAGTTTATCGCTCGAGTATTTAATTTAATTAATTTCTAATGTATTAACGCTATAAATACTAACTTTTTAATATATTTTATTTAGAATTTTCAGTTATTTTGGTCTATTGCAGTTACCTTGGAATGTTTTATTTGTATACTCATTTTTGATATCACATGGGTATATAGTTGCATTTTGATAGTATGTATACTTATTACCTTGCATACGCCATAGTAGTATAAAGTTTTGCATTTAGTTTTAGTTTAGATTTTGATTTTAGTAGAATTCTTTTAAATTAAATAAAATAATATATATTTTCTTTATTACTTTTATTTAATGTTGTTTCATTCTGTACAGAATCAGAATTCAGTGAAAATCACTCCATACTCAGAATCGGCTTCGGAGTCCACTAACATTAACGTCACCAAGGAAGCTGTGGAACGCAATTTCCACCATGTCCCTGTAGTAATAGTACCTGAAGAAATAACCACATCTACAGAACCAGAATTGGTATGTCTATATTCATTATTAATGAAATATTTTTTAATATCACATTCTGAATTTAACTCACATTTTGTAGAGGTTTATTAAACACTAATTTTATCTCGTGTGGGAGTGGATTTTCTTAACAAGGGTTAGAATAGACAAGGAATCTCATATCACATTGTAATTTAATTTGTACATACATAAACTAATCTTAAAGATGTAATGGCAGCTATTATTTTATATATAGATACACTATTTTAATTTTTTAAATTTGAAAATAAAAATTAAGTTCAAGTTCATTATAAGAAAATAAAAAAGTTGCCACTATATCTAAATTCCATCACGTTGTGAGCGTCCGCATGGCACTTTCAGCAAACTGTTATTATACGCGAGTCCAACGAGCTACCCGTGTCATCCGAACTACCAACAACACAATCCGTAACTGAAGAAACCTTAACCACTCCGATGACAACATCAAGTACAACAACAACGACTTCAACAACAACATCAACGACAACATCGACGACAACGGAAATGACATCCACGTCAACGACAACGGAAACGACGTCCACGTCAACAACAACGCCCGTACCCGTTACTATTGTAACCGTACCAGTGACTACGCCAACGACAGTACCAACAGAAATTACTACTGAGGAAGTAACTAAACAGGTCTGTCGACATACGTTTTTGTGCATGCTTCGAGATTTTTCATGGACGCCGTTGATTTTTTTTTGTTTAGTCATTATGTATTATATGTATTTATATTATATAGTTTTAAATTAATATTTTGTAAATACCGTCATGTATTTATATATTAAAGTATTTGCTCGAGTTACATGTCATTTGTTGGAATTAGTTTGGATTGGAATTCATCATGTGGTATATATTAATGTGGGAGGGATTATTCAAAATTTATTATTTTATTGTTTATGCTATTTACATTATAAGATAAATATTATGTTATAATTTAAATTATATTTTATGGATATTTTTGAACATACACTTTTGGCTTTATTATCACTTGGAACAAATGCAAGCAATGCGTAGCTGCAAACGCTAAAAGCTAAACTAACGAATAATTATATAAAATATATTAAAAATAAAATTTGTACAATGTTTTCGCAAAAAAATAAATAAATAAATTTAATCTTCTAGGAAACAATGACATCAACGGACCGAACTAGCACCATAATAGGTAGAACAACGGAAACCGTTCCGTTCCCAATGCCGGCAAATCAACCCCCGACCCTCAAGCATCATATGAAGAAACTAGCAATCACAGCTGGCAAAGCTTTCAGGTATTGTAACACGCATGTAGCATGGAAGAAAAGAGAAATAGAGATCCTAGTCTAAGCCTACACTCTGTCCTCTAACTTTCCGCCCGAATTGTCTCCTAAAAACAATAGACACACATACACAGACAGCATATTCAATGTGTCAAATTCAGCCAGAAAGCAGAGAACGCAGTATCCAGGTAGGGGTAGGTAGGTTATTTTTGCCTACCCTGCTATGTACAGTATACAGTGTGAGGCTAAAAAACAATTTCCATATAAATAAATCGTTATTTTAACGATAAGGTCGCCCTTTGTACATTGTATTCTTATACAATGTATTTTCTTTTACCCTTTTATTTTATTTTAATTTTTTGTTTACTTTTTATATTATTTTTGTGCTAAAATAAAAAGATTTATTATCATAAAAAATATATTATTTACAGATATATCATCCCTGCCGACTTATTCACTGATCCAGAGGAAGGTAGCAATCTAACTTTCACGATGTATGAAGCTGACAATGTACCCCTCAGCAAAAATTCGTGGATACAATTTATTCCTAATGAAAGAGAAGTATATGGATTGTAAGTTAATGATATTTTTTCTCACTTACAGCATACATTTTAATAAATACTGGTTGTGGGTTCGATC
>FAPY01028534.1:2082-14341 GCA_900067975.1 Heliconius heurippa
TTCGCTCTGGTGTCGAGGCAAGGCCCGGCGCCCTTGTGCTGTCACACCCTTGTGCCGCTGCGCCACGACGGTGAAAAAGATGATCTTTTACTTAAAACGATTAATTCTAGACGCAAATAGAAAAACATCTCCCACCTTGATACCATCAGTCTTTTTCACAGTGACTCGCGCATTCAGATAGAGACGTCGACCGCGCTGGTCGCGCAGCTTGAGGCGCGCCGAGAAGGAGCCGGCGTTAGCAGCGCCACCCACACTGAGCGCTGACGACCAGCCGAAGCCCTCCAGCTTGACGGTGAGCTCTACGCCGTCCTCCACGTTGAGCTGGTGGAAGGGCTGCGTGTGCGCGGGCGACAACGTGCCGGCGGCGCGGTCGGCGCGGTACTGCAGCTCCAGCGGCAACAGGTTCTCGAGGCGCAGCGCCGGCACCAGCGTGATGGTGTGCGCGGCCAGCAGCTCGGCGCGCTCGCGCTCTGGTGGGAAGCGCTCGCGCACGACTACGCTGCAGAAGCGGTACACGTGGTCATGCGGCGCGCGGCACTCGTGGTGCAACAGGGCGGCGGGCGCGGCGGGGGCGGCACGCCAGTCCAGCGCGGCGGGCGCGAGCACGGGCTGCGGCGCTGTGTGCGCGCGCACCAGCGGCCGCGCCCACACCGCACCCGGTCGCGCGCTCAACGGCGCCGCCCAGCGCTCGCCCGCGCCCACTTGTGCGCTGCGTGTGCCTACACATACATTATTGTCTTATACAATGTACAACAGAACAAAATATTTTAAATAGATCATGTATTTTTTCTCACACTTTACAACGCACAAATGTATATAAAATGCTACAATATAATACACTGACAATATATTTAGCAATAAAACATCAATATGTGAAACAAAATAAATACCTAAAATAACAATTTGTTACACACTAAACTTTTCTTTTCATTAATAATCAACAACAATCTACATGTGAAACTAATATAATATAGCGAATAAAGCTACAACGCTCTAAAGTACCGACTTAGCTGCATGGCGTCACGACACAATCAATATAATACACACAGTTGCGCGCCTGGCAGTGTTAAACAATCACCGTAACTAAGAAAGAGGGGCGCGGCGGCAGTGGTGGCGGCAGCGGGGGCGGGGGCGGAGACAGCGGGCGGAGGCCGCGCGGGCGCCGCCAGTGCGGCGAGGGCGGCGCGGCGTCGTATGGCGGCGCACGAGGCGGCCCAGGCCTGCGCCGCGCTCGCCCCGCGCCGGCCTGCGCACCAACCCACCACTCACCACATACCCACCACAGGCCCTACTAGCCTAACCTACACGACAACTTACTCCGCGGACGCGACATTGAAATTAATTTTTTTGCTATTTTTATAAAATTACCTTTCATGTTCCTTCAATATATTGTTTTATAAAAGTTAACCACAGATGGTACATCTCATGCAATAATATCTCATCCCTACTTTTGACATAATTAAAGGGAAAAAGAAAATGAAAATGAGTCATTCTATAGTTTTTCAAAATCACATTTCTATCGGACCTAACGTAAATTTGTAACTAAAAAATATTTCTACATCGTAAAACACATAGACAGACAACACACAGAACAACATAAAGACAAAAAGAAAAAAAAACCCCAAAAATATTTTACTTGTACCTATATGCGCAGCAGAAAGTACAGAGGCCGCGGAGAGTGTGGAAGGTACTGCGGTCGCGCGGTCGAGGCGCAGCTCCACGGGGTGTGGGAGTGCATTGTGCAGCTGCAGCGCCGAACGCACTGCTACTAGCTTGCGAGCGGAGCCCTCCAGCGACACTTCCAATACTACATGCGCTTCTATGCCGGTTTTCTGTAATTATATTAATTTGAGATAATAATATTATGATGCAATTTGGTACTATATATATGGTTATACTTGCGTAGTTGTTTCGCCCAAAACATTGTGTATTAAGTGACCAAATTTAACTTTATGCTTTGTTTCACTAAAACAAGAAAATGTCATGAAAGGAAATGAAAATTAAAATATCAGTCAAGTTAAAAAAGCTTCATGAGCTTCATCATCACAACATGTATATTAATAAATATAATAAATAAAAATGGAAAAATAGAAAGTTTTGACACTAGCCTCAATATCAATCGTGTAAACAAATTAAAAAAACTTAACAAAATTTAATTTCAAAGGTCCATTTCTAACATGTGGACCATTGATAGATTTTTGGGGCGGATACCATGTCTATAATTTTATATTTTCTGGTTCTGTTTATTTCTCTCAAAAGACATGTAAATATATAAATCACCGTATGGGTAATAGTCCTGAAGAACACTCCAACCCGATCGACGCACACGGGGTCGGGCGGCGCCCATCCGTCCACGCGCAGCACGAGGCGGTGCAGGGGCGCAGGCGCGGCGGGGGCGCGGGGCGGCGCGCGCGCTCTCCGGGCGCCAAACGAGAAGGGCTCCGTGTCGCCCGCACGGACCATCACCCAAGAGTCGTCGGGACTCGAACTATATTCTGATTCACCTGATTCGCGTAGTCTAGACGATATTTTGGGTTAGGTTTTATTTAAGGTTAGTATTAATTATAACCACGAACAATAAAACACTTTTCAGATGATTTCTCAGGGAACTAATCAAAAACTTTCCTTTAGCAGGAAAGTGAATTTAGCGCGAAATACAACATAAAATTTAATATGTTCTGGTTTTGTATATGTCTATTATAAAAAATGTATGTGGTTACATACAAGTATAATGAGCGTATTACTTTTTTAATTAATCCTTCATGAACAAAAGTTTATTAGATAAAGAAAGATTTTGATGCATAAAAAATTATAAAATTTTCGAACATAATTTAAATCCTTCAAATAAGCTAAATAATTATGTTTGCGTGAAATTAATAATTTCAATAAGATTATCATTTATCACATTATCATTTATGAAAAAAAAGCAATTATCCCACTATCGTGAATCAACATATAACTCGTTATAAAACGTATTATAAAATACTCACTCTTCCTCGGTAGTGGTGAGTGTGGTGAACCATAATCGTTGTCCGGTGAGATTACGTAACGCGTACGGCACAAAGGGCGAACGACGCCGATGACCAGCAGGGCTACCTTTAGGGGACTGCTCTGATGTCGTCGTCTGTATATGTATATATAATAATGTTTTTTTATTCATACAGACATCAAAAAAAGAAAAAATATAAATACATTTAAGAATTCTTTTAGTTTTGATCTTGATTTAACACTGTGTGCTTATGAAATAATCAACGTCTAGTAATATAGTAAGTATATGTGTTAGAATATATTAGTTAGTATTTTTTGTCTCCCTGGTTTATTTCAAAAAGAGAGACTGCTAAAGATATAAGTTGCTCAACTTCAATTCCCTTCAATTACCCTTTCAGTACAAGACATGCATAAAAACAGCATAATAACAAGAATATATTAAAACATACTGCACCTGAGGCGCATAGTAATCAGCGGTCCAATTATTGCGCACGAGGTGCACGAGGTCGACGAGCGCGCTGGTAACGTTGGTGTCGAGGGTATCACGGGAGCGTACCGCCAGCGCCACGCGACACCGCGACAGCGCGCTCGATAGCGTGTACTCCCAGCCCGCGTCGAACCTGCACACCCATTGACACTATATAGTAATGTAGTGGTGTATTATAAGTACAGTACAGTCGCCAAGCCGTAACCGCTGTGAAGTTAGGGTTTCTGAACTTTCTGAACTTTTGAACATTGCTTACTCCAGAAGAAAAATATATAAAGTAAAAAATATTATAAATAAAAACTGCACAGCAGCATCTTCTGGGTGGCGACGACTCGTCGACCGTCCAGTATAGTGGTATTGAACATATAAAATATAAGAAAAGCTCAACATTTCTTTTAACCCTCCGCTTTACATAAAAAGACTTATATGTGTTAGGTTGTGGCTTAATATTGCACTAACTTTAGAAGGCAAAATGTACAGGATAAGATATATAATACATATTGTTTTAAATACAAATGAGGCCGTCGTGGCTTGACTGTAACGCGACGGTTGTAGGTTTGATCCCCATTCGAGGAAGTGAAATATTTATTTACGTTTATTTATTTACGTTTTTTTTTGCTTTAATTTTTAGCTGACATTGAATAAGAAGTGATATACAATGCAATTAAAATAGCAGATTTTTTACCTACCCTAAAAATAAACACAAATCACAAAAAAACCCAAAACAACAATATTACCTCCAAGGCTCTATAACAGGTTCCCACCCAGACAATATCCTATTATAATAATCGACACTAAGTTGAGCTCGTAGTCGCCCTCCGCCAGCGCCTACATTGGAACCTCGGCCTTCGCCCTCTCCTTTATTATGATCGCCTGTGGTACCCAGCTCGGGCATAGAACCGGCTGGACCGGACGGCGTTGATACTAACAGAGGATCCTCAAATGATTCTTCCACTTTGCGTAAATCCTGTAATAATATATGAATAAATTTACGAATGTAAAATATTTTTTACTTCGCCATGCAGTTGAACTCGCTTGGACTATAACTACTACAACATGCTTTTATTTTTTAGCTTCACGCTATATTCTGGACACAGCAGAGAAAGCAAAGGTAACCTGGGCGAAATTAAAGCTATTATTAGATTATTTTCACTTACTTGTTCCAAGTCTAGGTCGTTTAAAGACACTTCAAGTAATGGCACATCAGAGTCCAAGCAGTCATCTATTACACACAACGTTACGCACTCTGCTTCCACCTAAAATGACAACAAAAAAAAAATCATAATCCAATAAAACTTTATTCTACTTTAGAAAAAAAAATTAAAGTGTTGTCATATCACAATTTTACTGTAATTTGTAAAGAAATACAATTATGAACATATGTTTTAGATAAATGTAGCATAAAAGGTTTCGCCATATTTTTTATTTTCTTTAGTAGCCCACATTGTGACTACATGTCTCGAAAATTGGGCGTAGAAAAAGCAGTATTCTGTAACTATGTTCCTACTGCCTAAATCATATACGGAATGCAGCGTAGAAATAAAAACAAATAACTAACCTGTACAGCCCGTAGCGGCCAATGCTCGTGTCTATAAGGAGGTGGTGGAGCAGGTACAGGTGTGGGTCGTAACCAACGAGGTAACGTGGCCACGCCCACGCCCACGCCGTACCCGCCCACGGGGGTGGCGCGCATGTGTATACTGTTGGCTGGCACATCTGGTGGTTGTTCTTCAGATTTACCTATAGAAATCATATATGGGATCATAAAATTACCTTTTTAAGGGAAAAGTCTAAGTCATTACATTGGGAAACGTCAAGGGATTAAATAAATAAACAAAGTTTATATAGCCCAGCGTGCTAACCGGAAACAAACTATCACAATGTACAATCTAATATTATAAATATTATATTTAAAAAAGATGTATATTCAAAATTTATATACATAATTACCTGAGAGTGCAACCCTAGCTTGAGCAGGAAGCGACTGCAGCATGGACGCAAACATGCGCATGTCGTGATACGACAGCCGCAAATTGAGGGTGCCCATCGCGATCTATGCACAAACATACATCAATAAATGAACCAAACACGTATATGTATGTAAAAATTTAATTAAAATTCAATCAGCTTCACACTGTATCCCGTACACAGGAGGCAGAGGAGGGTAGGCAGAGGGAACCTAGTGTTAAGACACTCTGTACCCCACTTTCCGCCGAATTTTGGAGGCATCGCGTGTTAAATGGCGAAACCCAACACCGCTCTTTGCCTCGACACCAGGGTGAAGAAATGAAAGTATAAATATAAATAAATACTTAATTTCCTCAAGTGGGGATCGAACCACAACCATCGCGTTACAGTCACACCCTTGTGCCGCTGCGCCGCGACGGCTACATGTTGATATGTTGTTGTAATAAATACTAAAAATATATAAAATACATATTTACTTTTCTTAGAGATGAATGCGTAGACCTGTACGTATATGTATACCTCTACCTATACGCAAATATGCATGTGATTAAATTAACAAATGTTTACGATTTGAAAATGGCCATTAAATTATAGGTATAAGAATAAAAAACATTTTATACAACTCACTCTTAACACCCCATCCCCGCGTAACTCGGCGTGCAACGCAGCGGGCTCCACTATAGACAGTGCCGTTTCCTCTTCGAGGCCGAGCACGCACGAGAACAGCTCGAGCTCGCTGAGCTCACATACTACGGGACGGGCGGCTTCCGCGCCGCGATATGTTATTACTGTTGTACTCTGAAAATAACATATTTTAATTTATTTTGTATGTAACTAGACCAGTCGGGGCGCAAGGGTAGAAGCATGTGACTGTAAACGCGATAGGTTCGATTTCCCCTTGAAAAAGAGAAATGGAAGTGAATTAATGGAAACGGAGTGTCAAAAAGTGCAGTCAAGCAAATTGAACAAGTTATTTACACTTTACATATGAAGACATAATATCATCATAATACAAATTAAATACGTATTCGATATCACTGCTCTGTGAACCATAAGAAGGAAGGTAAAAAAAAACAAAGCATTTTTGTATTTTCCAATCCTCACCTGTTACAAACAAAGTTCAAAAACAATCATTAACAATCATAACCATAGGTATCTTTACACTAGATTCCCTTTGCCTACTCTTCTATATGTGGGCACAGCGTGAAGCTGAAAAAAAACATACCTTAAGTATAACAGCATTAGTATCCCACAGTGAAGCATCCTCTACCAGCACTAATTGAGAGTCGGTAATATTCAGCTTAAGTTCCATGTGGCCGCTGCCATTTTGTGCACCGCCTTCGCCTTCACCGTCGCTACTGCTGCTGCCCAAACCGCCGCCCCACTCTCCATTCTCGCTGTCCACTGATATATCCTCCCTGAAAATTATATTTTATTAATTAATAATGACTTTAAATGGAAGAAAAACTTTATGTTCTCTGAGACAAATATAATGATTAATTTACAAACAAAGAATAATATGCAAAAATATATCTTACAAGTGTAGTAAATCAGGGTCTGTGGGTGGTAAAGGGGGTTGCATAATGAACTGACTGGCAGCTTCCCACCAATCCAAGATGGCCATTAATCGCATGTTGTTTATCAAAATTGTATATGCTGAGGAGTCTGGTCTTTTCCTGCCATGAAAAAAAATATGTTAACAATATAACAGTTTTATTTTACTACGCACATATGAGCACATTTCAATGTCCACTTTCCTCAATTATATATGCTAAATATATATTTTATACTATATCAAATAATTGAACCAATCAATGACGATAGCACGTCGCCACTGACTGATTCAATAAGGAATCAACAGTCGTATAGTAGTCGCAGTAGCACAGTATCTGACTTATAAAGTTTGCTTAAGTGCAACAGTTGTGGCTTTGATTCTTACTAGATAGAATAAATCATTTTAATTTTCCTCCCTCTGGTAACAAGACAAAGTGCGGCATTTAGTTCCACCACTCAACACGAAATATATTAAAAATTAGGCGGTGCGCGGTTTCTTAACACTGTGATCCCTCTGTTTACACTGCTATATGCGGGATACAGCGCGAAGGTAATTAAATATTTTTTTACATAAAACAACAAATTTAACATAAACCAAGTAAAATGAGTACCTGGCATGAACCTCAGCTTGTACGCTGTGTCGATGATCAGGCAAGGGCTGCACAATGTGGCTAAACACATTGCCTCGTCGATTGGCCGGTTCAGCGGCGTACCGGGTGTCACTTACTAAAATCTCCTGTAATATTTAAGTTATATACTTCTTAGAGTCAGTGACCAGGCTACCTGTTGCGTTATTGCACAAACTAAGACTTATCGTTAGTTTGCGAATAAAACTTCAATTAAAAAAATATGTTGTAGAACAATTCATACAATGTTAGTATAGTAACGTACGTTTCTTTACAGATATTGATAAGTTATGCATTATATTCATAGATCACATATTAATTTTAAATATGACATAAAAATTATTCAAGCGTATTATAACAATAGCTAAAATCTGTTTACCTGCGAAACAAGATCAATATCCTGCGACTGATCCGAATACGATTCGATAAGCAATCTCGACTTGATAAAGTTGATATTAGCTAGCGGCGGCGCGCCACGGGCTCCCCTTAGTTCCACACAAACATCCTGCAAGTCCAACTGCAAGGACCACGCTATCCATACTGCAGCATCTACACCAGGTGTAGGAGAGGCTGGCACTGGGGGTTCCAGTAACTCAGTGCAGGGTTCCGCCAGATTGTGGGCGAGAACGCCGCGTACGACGCGGTACTGCGCCGCGTCTAATGACAGCTGCACCGTGGCCAGCCGTCCCTGCACCGTCATCTCCGGTACTGTGTGTAACGTACGAATACGACGTTTAAGAACGAAATTATTATTATTACTGTATAAACTTATCCTGATATGCAGAAAAAAGCGTGAAGCTGTTTTTTTTTTTATAAAAATAAATAATAACCATTATGTGTATCACAACAATTCCTCTCCAATTGCAGTGTAAGCCTGGCAGGCGAGGGCAGCAGTGGTTGTCCACGGCATCGCAGGCGAAGTTCACCGTGGGGGCCGCTTGTAGCGCGCGCGCATCTTAAGGAGAGCCCCTCGATACTGATTGTGCGTACATCTAGGATCTCGCGTTCCGCTGTAGAAACAACAACAGGCCAATTATTTGTGTGTCCATTATATACAAGTCATATGGTAGTATTATATATAAGTCATATGATAGATCCCTGTAATCACGAATATTTGGAGCAGTTTTCATGCCTCCTTCTAGTGATTGTCGAGAATTTGCACGGTAAGATTTAAGTTTGGTAATGTTTTTGGGTCTGGAGTCTCATTTAACCCGTTAACAGGTTAAAGCGTGTTAATGTGTGTGTAAAAGTATAATTTATTTATATTGAATTTAAATTAAACTAAAGTGGATAAAAATTTGAAAAGGATGTGAACCTCGTGTAGGATCAGCCATCTTGCTAATCGTATCTGGGTCCCCAGCGCGTCGGAAGCAATTATCCAATAGCAGCAGCTGCAGCTCGGCGGCAAGCGCGGCGCGGCTACGCGCGGATACCGGCACCACGATGACGGGCGCCTCGCAGCGCACGCGCACCCGCATGCGCTGCAGCTGGGACGAGCCGCGCAACTGACTTGTTACCTGGGTGCCAAAATATGTTTATTAATATTTATGTTAATCTTGTAATTAAATCTATATCCAATACTTATACATAACTCCAAGTTGAGTACTTTCCATATTGATAAGTGAAGAAATTACTTATCAAATTTAAATATTTAGTTAATAATTCTAAGATATTTTAAATCATATTACTAAAAATATTTTATTATTCTTTATTTTATGTAATTGCCAAATTATTCCACAAACTTTAGAGGAACACATTTTGAAAAGTAATCAATAAAAGGTTCAATGCGGGAGCGAAATTTATATGTAATATATATTTATATTATTAAAAAGTAATATATACAAACAATAGCAGACGCTTACCTTTTGTCTCGCCTGAGCTATAACGCGTCTCAAAAGACTGAAATCTCGTGCAAAAGCTTGTAGTTCCAGTACAAAGCGTCGTGTGTGCACGTACGTAACAGGACCCATTTCTAGAGACAAGCTCGTCTCGTAGCCGACTTTAGCCGCATCTGTTGCACTTAATCTATAAAAAAATATTTTGTCACATAATTTTCTTGCATAAGCTAATTTAACCTAAAATTATTTACTAACGATCTTAAGCTTAAGTTAATAACACTTATTTTTTGTATTGGCATCAAAATGAATATAAGTCATGTTCTAATGCATTCATCGCCATACCTCTGATAATGCACATCGAGTGCGTGCGTGGTGCGCATGCGCAACCGTTCCCGCCACAACACGGCTCGCGGCGCCAAGTCCGCCAAGGCGAGCGCACCGAGCGTCGCGCGCACGTCCCGCCCTCCCGCGTGCGCCTCGTCCACCACGCGCACGCGCACGCGCGACACCAGCGCGCGGCACGCGTCACCCCGCGCGCCCACTACCACTACTGAGAGGGAACGGACTGACATTTCCATTTCAGTTGCACCCGCTTCGAGAGTGTTCGATGTATCAGTACTTGGCTTATTTGTAGTGCCTGTTGGTTAAAATATGGGTTTTTGGTTTATTATAGTATATTTTTTCTTACATATTCAAAATTTTAAGGGGAGTTGACGAAAGAATCTAGTAAGTAATAAATGTATAAGTGCACGAAAATATATTTAAACTTAAAAAAGACAAATATACATACATATATCAATAATCTTTTGTTTTACGTTATTGTTAAATATTTCAGAACATGCTGCAGCGTGAATTCAAATATCATTCGGGGGATTAGTTGGAAAAGCACGACGTTGAACTTTGCCTCTCACCACCGAAAGGGAAAGTAAGGAAAGCTAAGCGAAAGTTGGGCCAAAAACTGTAACTAAAACCAGCAAAAAGCAATACATGACGGAACACCACCCATTAAAATTGTTATAATATGTCAATTCTTACAAAGGATTTAAATTCACAGCAATCGTATATAGCTATAATATATTAATCTCGCATAACATTAATGAACATAGCTCACTTTGATGATCGTGAGGATCGACTGTCGGTTCGGGTCGATCGGACTCATCGCCTGCGACACCGAAAAAGTCGAGTACAGCCACCCAGCTGTCAATACTTAAAACTAATTTTAAGCAGTTGAATTCCACCTTCGTCAATTTCGAAACCTGAAAACAAAGATGTTTTCATAAATTTTGTATTTATTTTAAATTGTGAATTGGACTGAAAAAAAAACACTCAGTTGCGGGATCATTCATTGTAAGGACTTTTAGTCTGTTTCAAAGAAAACAATTTTTTAAAGGCAAAATTAAGTAAGCTATAAATAGAGGCCGGCGTAATGCAGAAGCTTGAGTATGCTATTGTAAACGCGTCGGTTGTGGGTTCAATTCCATATTTTCATTTCCTCGCTCTGGTAACCATGCAAAGCACGACGTAAGTTCCGACAGTTAACACACAATGTCTCTGGAATTCGATGGAAAGCAGGGAGCGGGGAAAATTTACACGTAGATACCTATAGTTTCATATAATATACCTGTAGCTCTATATCTTTATAAATTCCTAAACATGTTTAAATTGAGAAATAATCCACTAAAAGTCAAGGAAAAAACACAATTTAATATAGTATTTGTTTACCTTTTCTTGCGTGTCGTGTCCGCGCGTGTGCACCCACACCCACACGAGGTCGTCTCGCGGCGCCGCCTCACGCTCCGGCGAGCACGGCGGCGTGCTCGGCTCCTGCTTACTTGTACGACTCTGGAAACAACATTCATATAAATTGGTATACTTACTTTAATATTTAAACATAACTGTCATGTATGTAACATATTTAAAAAAGAAATAAGAATCTTTTCTTTTCATGACTCTTTAACGAGATTAACTTATCGTGGATGAGGCTTTAACTACTAACTTATCGTGGAGGTTCATGAAGTGAACCATTTTGGAGCGATCGTAATGGCGGCCATATTATCAGAAGCCAAGACACTTACACTTATCGGGGACATAAATCAACTACCCTTTATCGACAGATTAAACCTCTTTCAAATGCACTATGTCGGCCCAAACCTCGTGACGACCATCAGTCAAGAGCTAGCGAGATCATACAGATGTCCACTGAACGAAGGACCGAACGAACTAAACGAAGTTTATAACATCATCAACTCAGCCCGACAGACTACTCGCTCCCTGAGAAAGTCACGATACACGGGTGCTTTTATCCCTATATTCAGATTCCCGATTCCCCCAATACTCTGTATCTCGGGAATCTCAGGGACTTACATACGAATTTGTAGTAATCATCCAAACTAAGACCATTAAGAACGCCCTACACGACAGCATATCTCACGCGGTCGTCGCCTTTACAAGGCATACAAAAGGATGGATGACGCTACCGGCAACTTCATTCGCCGGGCAAATAAAGGTTCCTTGATTGATATAGAGGAACACAACATCCAAATGGCTATTTCTTACTGGGATAAGGATGCTATAAACATATAACGTAACCAGCTAACTGCTCCGCGATCAATATAATCAACAACCATGAACTCGGATACTGACAAAATGAAACGCAGAGCATTTAAAATGTATTTACGTCCACTTCACTTTTTAAAAAAGAAAACAACAGTTTTAATAAGCAATTAAGAATAAAAAAGGCAAGGACAACAAATGTCTGTGGCGCTTTACCTCGATATCAAAGCGAAGAAATAGAAATA
>FAPY01028543.1:0-11017 GCA_900067975.1 Heliconius heurippa
ATTTTAGTGTGAAAGTGCAAAGAAGATCCACATTGTTATCACCGAAGGCGAATTCGGACTTGTGTCATTAAATTCATAATTCTCGCATAGCCTGAAGGCCGAATCTTAGGAAGAGCCAGGGAGAGAGGCGTCGACGAGTCGTCTGTATAAAAGCCAGGTGAATCAGGCACAGAGCATCACACAACCACGAGACCTCAGCGAGTCAACATGAAAGCGTTCTTGGTAGGTAGCCGTGTGCAGTGAAAGTGTTGTGACCTGTGTGTGACCCGAGTCTTGCTTCCTTATGGGACTGTGACTCACGACTGTGCTCTCGATACAATCAACCGAGCGATCGGTCTCGATCATGGGAATCGATACGGGAACTTTGTGTGCAACAAGCTAATTTAACATTTTGCACTACATAAATACTGTGGATGTCGCTACAATTGTTTTAACCAACTGAATTAAATTGGATTGTGTTAGTTTAAAGATAAATATGTGAAATATGTCCTCTTTGTGTCTTAGGTATTAGCAGCCGTCGCGGCGATCGGCTCGGCGAGGCCCGAGGCGGGATACTCCTACAATGCGCCCGGTGGTGGCGGTCTCGGTGGTCACGGGGGCGGCATCGGAGGCGGCATCGGTGGTCACGGGGGCGGCATCGGAGGGGGCATCGGTGGCGGCCATGGCGGCCTCGGTGGTGGCTTCTCCTCCGGTGGCCTGAGCTCCAGCAGCTTCGGCATCGGTGGTGGATTCGGCGGAGGTATCGGTGGAGGTATCGGCGGAGGTATCGGTGGAGGATTCTCCTCCGGCGGAGGTTTCGGCGCCGGAGGCGGCGGCGGCTTCGGAGGTGGTTTCGGAGGAGCCCCCATAGTCCAAAAACATATCTACGTCCATGTCCCACCCCCAGAACCTGAAGAACAACGCCCACAAATCATCTCCGGTGGAGCCATCCCCCAGAAACACTACAAGATCATCTTCATCAAGGCCCCAGCACCTCCCGCACCTGTTGCCCCCATCATCCCCGCTCAGGCCCAAAACGAAGAGAAGACCCTCGTATACGTGCTGGTCAAGAAACCCGATGAACAACCCGACATCACTATTCCCACCGCCGCCCCTACTCAACCCTCAAAGCCCGAAGTATACTTCATCAAGTACAAGACCCAGAAGGAAGGTGGTTCCATCGGTGGGGGTGCTATCGGCGGTGGTATTGGCGGTGGTATTGGCGGTGGTATCGGCGGTGGTATCGGCGGTGGACTCGGTGGTTCCGGCATTGGTGGCGGTATCTCTGGTGGTAGCATCGGCGGCGGTCTCTCCGGCGGCAGCATCGGCGGCGGTATCGGAGGTGGCATCGGAGGCGGACACGGCTCCTCGGGCTCCGTCAGCTCCTCGTACGGACCCCCCGGACACTCCGGCGGCCCATACTAAACCCGCACACCGCGTGCTAACTTGTGATACCTGCTCAGCCGGCGACAAACCTAGTTTATAAGTAGAGAAAAAATTACGGTGCCTAAATGTATTTATGTAAATAGTAATTTTAATGTATAATTTTAGTTGTATTATAAAATCTTTTTTGCATAAAAAACTCGATAAACCAACGAACTTTGTGATTTTATTTACATTACTTAACTCGATATAAATCTCAATTAAAAAAAAGACTTCCATAACACATTACACACATTCTAGTTAAACAAACAAAAAAACGTAGTCTAAACAAATAACAAAAAAAAAGAAATCGATCGTCTTGATTGCTCTAAGAGAAAATGTACATATACAAACAAACATACAAACATATATCTAAAAAATTTTGTAAGACCATCACCAAAACACGCCAAGGTCTTTAGTCGAGACGTCTTCCATTTTTTGTATTGACAAACTATTAGCACCTGTCCGGCAGATGATAGAAAGTGGTTGTTTTCTCCGTCCATCATTGCGCAATACGGGACGGAGTGACCTCACTTGCATAAGAATGAAGCCTCCTTACAAAATACAGTAAAGTAAGAGCTTCGCTAAATATGTATTACGTAAAAGCACCCACTACACAATTCGGTTGCGTAAACCTTGACATTTGGTGGTTTCCCTTTATGAAATCAAGCATTTATACATATATACATATATTAGCTTACTACAGTTTTTTTAACAAATCTTTGGAAATATTTTTTGGATTTTCCTTTTATTAGCTTCATGCTGTATCCCGCATATAGCGTGATAGCAGCAAAGGGAATATGGGAACCTAGTAATTAGACACCCCGCTCCCATTAAGACAATATAAAAGTATTAGTTTTTTGACAAACTATATATTTCAAGAAAAATCTAAGATGAGCAATAAATAATAGCTGTTAGTACAACAGTGAGAGTGACAGCCAGGTATAGCATACAAAAAATGCTTCACGACAGTATAAAGGGCGTCGAACTTACTCACACGTTTTGCTTACGCAATAGTGAAAAGATTCATAATAATCATTTATGTAGGTATAAGTTCTTTAATAAAAGCAGTATTTTTTATCAGTTTGATACTTTATTCCCATAGCGGATAGGCAGAAAGAACTTAGTGTCAAGACACTCCATTCTCCACTTTCTTTAAGAATTCGAGACTTATAGTATTGAATAGGAAGACTATTACTATTTTTGTACAATTTTTTTATTACTATTTTTATAACTATTTTTTTTTGTTACCAGAACAAAAAAATGAAAATAATTTACTCCCCCGAGAGGGAATCGAACCCACAATTATCATCACGGCAGTCTCATATAGGTTTAAATATAATAATTATTCCAAGTTTATAGCCCATGTTTATAGGATTAAATCTATAATTATATATTAATTAGCGACATAGTGATTTAATTTACAATATTATACACGTGCATATATAATGAAATAAACATTTTACATAAATAATGAAATCATAAAATGAAAACCACAATTGAAATTCATTTTAACAAAATTACTTTCATTATGACATGATTCTATGTTAATTACAATTAAGATGCAAATCTTAATATTATGTATAATAAACAGTATTGATGCTATGTTGGCGTAGTTGAGACATATCAGGCTCGTAAGCGGTGGTCACGAGTTCAATTTTTACGCGGTAATTTTTTTTTATTTCTAACATAAGTCCAATCTGAAAAAGAGTCCGCCATCTTTCATGCAATGGATGAAATTATTATTACATTTTTTTCATATCATCATACTGTATTTCGCATATATCAGGAGAGGCAGAGGGAACCTAATATAGAGAATTCATTCTTCACTTTTCGTCGCACTCTCGAGAGATTGCTTGTTGAATGGCGGAACCCAACGCTACTCTTTGCCTTGTTACCAGAGCGAAGAAATAAATATTTGATTCATTCCCCCGAGCTAGAATCGAACCCACAATCTACTATTTTTAGTACTTTTTTTTAAATAAGCCCAATCTGTATCAGCTTAGATCTGCCATTTTGCACGCAATAGATGAAAATATAACTTCAAATATCAACTTTATATTTATCTTGTCTCTCACGAACTTACTTTCTTTAGTCAAAACATAAAAACATAAAATTTTAAATTTAAAAATAGTAGTGGAACTTCGTAGTTAGTATCTCTAATTTTACCTTATAGCTTAGTGCTTACCTATTACAAAATAAATTTAATGTATTTATATAGGAAAGAAAAAAATGTAATAAAACAATTATAGAATATTTATTAAAGTGGGATTTTTTTTTCTTAATACTATTACTTTACTACAAATGTGAACAAAATGTATAATTTTATAATTTATATATAAGTACTATAGTAAAAAATAAATTATGAATTACATTCATCTATTGAATATAATACATATTGCTTATAATCATATGTGTTTTAGTTGCAAACAAAAATCTACTTTAACACAATCTAATAAAGTCGAAAATAAAATATCAATTTTGAACAAAATTTACAGCGAAAGCAAAACCACTCTCACTCTCATCGCAATCTCAACCAAACTTGTTCGGGACTATCAAAATTTCTATAAGAATTTTGAATTTTATATATATTTATGTTAAAGTTCAAAATTCAACGTAGAAGATATTGAAAAGGTTACGCAAGAGGAACAGGTTGTTAAGATGTAAAATAAGTTTTATATTTTTAATGACGTTAGTAATTTCCTTTGTGATGTGTTAATATTGTAATGAGAGGGCATAAAGAGATGTTGATAACAGATTTTATGTAGTTTATAATACATTTAAGTCAGTAATATTAGTTTTTAACTTTTATTTTAAAGTTTATATATAAACGGGATTGTAGAGGGCTCGAATTCACTCGGTTTAAGGCGTGGGTATGAGTGTACCTAGTCCACTCCCAGAATACTCCACAATAATCTATTGATCACATCAGTTTTTTTAAAGAAAAGCAATTGAAGATAATTAAGGCAAATTTAAATAAAAAAGCTTTGCGCAAAAATATCAATCAAAAAATAAAGTTTAGAAAGCTATGCAATTTTTATACAGTTTTATTTATTTTGAATTTGAAAATTAGTTAAGTCATACAACTGTATACATTTAATGATATTTAAATAATGTGCCATATTGTCATTAAGCCATCTAAACCACTAGAAGACAAACCTTTCTTTTAAAATATCTTTAGAGACGTTCATGAATTCAAGGGAATAAATTATTTAAAAGTCCTCGCTTTTTAAGTGATCTTCCCCTAGTCACACATGCCCTTTGCCCAAAATGAGAAGAAGATATTAACGACAGTAGAGAAGGCGAAAGAGGTATGTAGCATTTGGCGCGGCGTTTTCTCTAAGTCCACTTTATAAGAAATACCGTCAAAATTGTATATTTTAATTTTATCGTTAAGTATTAAATTAACCGTTTCTTTAATCGTGTATACTTACACATTTTTCTCGTAATATCTATTTTAGTCGCATAGTCTGCCATTTCTAATTACTCTTTTAAAATCCCATTTCATAGAAAATCTTTCCTTTGAAGTTATTTCATTAAATATCTTAAACTTACTAATTAATTTATACCAGGAAAGGTCAGGTTAATATAAAATTTTACTTTTTTTATTTAATTTTGCATTATTATAAGTATAACGTATAAGTATAGTATAATGATGTTTTAAATAATTTACATACTACTTTTAATGTAAGAACAAATCGCTCAAGTGCAAGTTGGTGTAGCCTACCGAGGGTTACGTGTCAATTTCAGGACATATGCAAACATTTTGCATAAGACGATCTGTAATTATATGTTTGTAATAGTTTTTGTTTGAATATATGTAAATTTCCATATTTCGGATATTTTCAAGTCCACTGTAATTCATTGCATGACGAATTTCATACAAAATAAAGCAAAATCATTGCATAAACTTTATCTTTTCTATCTATCTTTTGATAGCATTAACTTAATATTTCATGTGCTCCAAGAGACTACACCTGAACACCTAATTGCATTGAGTTAACAATGTTAAGAAAAATGGTCTTAACTGAATTTGTCGTTTTTGGTCGTTTTTGCTATTAAATTACGGAACCCTAAAATGACTCACACTTATATTTAAACCTATAACTATTATATTACACACATATCAATAATGCCAAAACGATTCAATATGATTTCACTTCCCATTACTTCAATAATGCCTCAATAAAACATTACTCACCAGTCAGCGGCTACTCTTATTTTACAGCACATACTCGTAAATCATATTAACGATCTTTCACCGAATAATAGACAAGGCCAGAGGTGTGAAGTATTTTTACACAACGTATTTTATTGTTTTGAAATTAATGATTTCGTATGAAAAATGGTCTGGCAATACAATTTGCCTGTATGAGTGTATTATGTTGTCGTTTTTGTTTTATTGTATGGAAACAAACATCATTAGTCGTGAGCGTGGCTGTAGCGTTGTGGATTCGATTCCTACTCGGGAAAATGAAATATTTTATATTTTCATTAAAATTAACAACAAAAATATCCATTATATTACAAAATAAAATATTATATTCTCCGTTTTCTCCTATAAAACAACAATTTATATGCAGAAAGACATGCACGCAGTAAATATTGATAAGGCATATGCGTGAACATACTCGCGCTGAGAATTCCGGAAACGTCACATATTGTTGCAAGTTGCAATTTCACTTGCACTTGAATACATTGTGTCATTGACCTCGAAGGCGTTTTACAAAAAAATTTTGTACGAAGAAAAATATTTACATAAATAGCATAAATATACAATATTCAATAATAATGTATATTATATAAATATATAATATACATTATTCTTCTTACTGCTAAAAGAATTTTCCTAATTTATTTATAGAAACTTAACGTTCTACTAATTGATGAATAGAGCCTACTATTGTGTCATTTTCTAATTAGAAAAGAGAATACAAATCGTTTTGTTTAACTAAAACCAAGAAAACATTTACATTATAAGAGGAACGAAGGAAGGGGGATAGATTTTTGCAGCTTCACGCTATATCCCACTCACAGCAGGGTAGGCAGAGGGAACCTGGGGACACTACCAGTTCCCACTTACTGCTGGATTCTGCAGGCATTACGTGTCAAGTGGCAGGACTGAAGCGCTCGCTTTGCCTGATTATTAGAGTCTAGTGGGAATCGAACCCACTACCTCGCATTTACAGTCGCACGTTTGTGCCCTTACGCTACGACTGGCCTCAATTACATATATTTTGTATGTATGTATGCATTGATGATTCCAAATGAAATACTTATGAACACTCATCATGTCTTTAACTTAAAAAACCAATTAAATTAAATCGTTTTAAGCAACACCAACTAATCTTTGCAATTCAAATACAAAACATTTAGACTTAAAGTGTGTCAATTGTCCTTTTCCATACATTATTTAGCCATTAGGTCACATTTGTTAGGAGTTGCACGTTTTCGGTATAAAAGTCCTTTCCGTAAAACCACTTTCTGCGTGAGTCATCCTTATGTAACTTCAACTTCAACTTTTACAACCGCCGGTGGAACAATGTGGACTTGTTATGTAATGTCTGATATCCTGTTTTAAAGTAAACTTATTGGTGGTTATTATTTTGTAAATGATAATAAAAGTTTTGTAGGTTTTACGGAAACTGTTGTGATTAGGTATATATTTTTTTTTTTTTATATCGCGTATAAATCTATAGATACAGATAAAATTGAAATGTCTGTCTGTGATTTTAAAATTACAAGGGTTTTTCTCAATGCACATATGTAGTTATTTACACGATACTAAAATATAAAAATAAATCAGCTTGACGCTGTATCCCGCACACCGCAGGGTAGGCAGAAGGTTAAGACACTCCGTTTCCCACTCTCCGCCGAGTTCTGAAGGCATTACGAGTTGATTGCCGGATCTCGGGGGAACTGAGTTGGAATCAAACCCACAATCTTTCACGTTACAGTGAGACACTTGTATCTCTGCGCCACGACTGGCCTCATATTTGAATGAACCATATGTGGAAATGCATGTTCTGTGAATGAATATTTTAATTACAATTCCCTGTTTCACCAGATAATTTTTAAACTAAAAGGTGTTGAAAAACTACTTCCAATTACAATGTAACATATTAAAGATAACATCTTAAAGTAACAAACTCTACTGAGTAAAACGGAAGTATATTAGAACAACGGTTGTGAGTTCGATTTCGAATCATTGCCGACTGCTAAGCTATTTTATTCATGTTCTTGCAGACAAAGCGTGGCGTCCTCCTCCTTCTAAATCCTCCATCCAACACGCAATGTCTCGAAATATTTGGCGAAAAGTGGACACCTCAGTGTCTTAATTACTCTTATCACTAAGTTCCTTCTGTCTGCACTTCTAAATGTGGGATACAGAATGCTAAAAAAAGAATTCTTAATGTACGTACTATATGTAATTACAAATAATTTTCCGTAATTGCGAAGCATCTTAGCAGATCAAGGCTGGAACATTCTATCTAGATTCTTTTAACCTAACTTGCCTAGGTCAGCCGCATCGATATGGTCGGGTGATGGCACACCCGTTCATCTTGATAGATAAGGTTAAAACAATTTAAATTCAAAGTAAACATTTACTTCAATTTAGATAGTTATGTTTGGAAATATAAATAAGTTGACAAATATTATTAGATGATGTAACATTGAAAAATATTTTCGTTTCTTTCCGTTATCTTCCGAAGAATTTTGCTTACACACAGAATGTTTTAAGAAGAAACTATCTGGATAGATTTAGAGCTATGTAAAGAAATCCTCATGTGCTCCGTGTAAATATTTTTGGGCAATATTTGGCTTGGCTTTTTAAATAAATGGGCTGGTGTTTTTCTTTCTTTTCTTTTTCTGTAAAGCGTTATTCGCAAATATATCAACGGCACACTCGAAACCCCATAAATGAAGAACTGAACTGAACTGAACTGAACTCAACTCAAGAAACGGAAAAGATATCTTCCAGCAAATTCACTTCCACCTCACGACTTGTAAAGAAAAACGATAATTAAATCAAAAGTCATGCCTACATAACAATTAACTGCGGAAAACAGGTGAAAGAAAATTGGAAACAATGCCACGCGACGCATGACGCCGCTATCGCTATCTCAGAGTTTTATACGCTCGTTTACCATAAATATTATCTTAATGAACTTTAAGTATACTTTAAAATGAATTAAATATACTTAGTAATTATTTTTATTGTAATTTTGGTTAATTTATGATTGTGTAGTGCTAATTTAGTACGTATTTCAAATTAGAAGGCAGCGGCCTGTTGGAATTGTTATAATAACAATACAGCCATCGTCTTGTTTAATAAAATATATATATATGTAATTTTAGTAATAGTGATTTTCTCTCAAAATGTCTTGAGTTTATTGCGCTGGTTCTTCTCAGGTCTGAGGTATAATAGGTAGGATATTAGTGAACTGATGGTAAATTATTTGACGTTCAAAAAATGAAGCTTCTTATTTTGGATGAAATTACTTAACTTTGATTTTGATAGTTTCACGCTGTATCCCGCACATAGCAAGCAAGCTGAGGGAAACTGGGAACCTAGTTCGTTCTCTACTTACCACCAAGTTCTGGAGTCATTACGTGTTGAGTGGCGAAACTGAACGTCGCGGTTTGCTAAATTATTATAATATGACGAAATGAAAATATTAAATATATCATTATACCTCAAATGAAGATCGAATCCACAACCAGCCGCGTTTATAAATCAACATCTGAAATATTTTTTAATAACGATAGGTATGGCCTAAATTACATTACACATTTTTCGCTTGAATTTAGGAAGTGCAAAGGAAAAGTTAGTAATTTATAATTCCACATAAATCCCCATCACGAATAAAAAAAAAAGAAAATCAATAGATAAAGATAAGTTTTTGTCTTGAAAATAGATAGAAATAATTCAAGCTAAGTAAGTGGCAGTTCAATGGCGGTGAAATGAAGCTGAAACAAACGGTCTTATGTAATATATTCTATGGTAATCATGGGGTGGGAATTCAGAGAGTGCTCAAAGTGAAAGTTATTGTTACGTAAATTCGATAGAAATTTATCATTACGACGAATTCGTTGTTTGCATACAATTACTATTTTTTTTACGTTTACGTATCTCCGGTATTGTTAGTGATGTAGGCATAAACTTAGTAGTTCTGATATTCGCTTTTGTTTCTTAGATATATCAGATAGATAGCGGAAGTTAACGCCGTACTTAGCTTAATTAGATGATGCGTTTATAAAAAGCATAGTCCTTTGTTTTAGAAATACCATATTATGTAAAAATCGCAAAACTCATGCAAATTCTTCCATTACTGAGTGATTGACAGACAACGCCAAAAATATAGAGATCATTAGTGAGAGAGTAGAGAAACACTAATATAGGATTTCTAGAAATTCTCACTGGAACGGGAAAAAACGGGATTTTATTACTTTTCTATTTCACGCAAACAAAATTTCGTGCTAAAATTACAATTATATAAACAATTATATAAATAAATTTAAAATGTAAAACCTATCTGTTAATTATAAAATATATTGCTTTCTCTACAGTGATTTAACATTTCGCGGCTGCCTTAAACTGATACTTTACATTCAAGCAATGTTTGTTTTACGCACAGACTCCGCAGATGATATTGAATATGTGTAAACGGGTCTCTGTGAGTCATTTCTGCATCCGGAAAGCATGTTGATTGGTAGAAAGTATGTAAAATGTCTTAAATAAATACATTTTGTTAACAGAAATACAGATAAAATAGGAAGAGAGAGCATTCAGATAAGACTTTAAATTTAATGATTTCATTCAAAGAACTTTTTTTTAAAGAACACTATTTAAATAAAATATACTAATAAATGTATAAATAATGATTTATCATTTATTTTAAATTCATATATTTTCATTTTTTTTATAAATAAGCTAAACCAAGCTAAAAAAGCTTACCCGTTGAGGGTAAAAATCGTACACATCGTTACATACCTGTATTTTTTTGTATTTTCTTTTTTTATTCTACAATATCAATTTTGTCTTAAAGTATTTTTTTTATAAGAGTTTATTATTATGAATTAGAACATTACGTAGACTGTAATCTGATTTTATCTAATCTAAATCAAGTGATTTTAAAGAATGGACTAAACCTCGAACTATTACCATTGTGTGCAATAAAGAATTATACGCTATTGAATCACAAACAATAAAAAATTATACGATAAAAGATACAAAATATTACTTGAAATATATGAAACATACAATCGTAAAATCTATTTGAATTACAACCTCTTTTGTTTCTCAAAAACAATTTTCCATATCATATTATGAATTCATTAGAAAATATTGTGTAAGAAAAAACTAGTTTAAAGTTGTCAATCCACGAAATTTACGAAGCTACACTTATAGTAACATTGAAATGTTTTATTTGAAAAGAGCTTTTACTAGCGGCTTCGCTCTCGTGGGCAAATTAAAATTCAAAAAAACTATATTCTAAGTGCCCAATGTCATTTTAATGGGGGTGGTCATGGATGGATTTAATTTTAAACAATTAAATCTACCTGAGAATAGCGCATTCAACAAAAAAAATCTTTATAATCTATACTAATATAA